>JACXGM010005991.1:0-10133 GCA_016801145.1 Umbra pygmaea
TCGGCTGCGAACCGATCCAGTGAGTGCTGAAGGTCACAGGCCGATGATGCCATCAGGACCACATAATCTGCAAAAAGCAGCGATGAGATCCTCAGCCCACCGAACTGCAACCCATCCCCACCCCGACTACGCCTCGATATCCTGTCCATAAATACTACAAACAGGATTGGTGACAAAGCGCAGCCCTGGCGGAGACCAATCCTCACATTAAACAAATCCGACTTACTGCCGAGAACCCGGACACAGCTCTCGCTTTGGTCATACAGAGATTGGATGGCCCTAAGAAGGGACCCCCTCACCCCATACTCCCGCAGCACCTCCCACAATATCTCCCGGGGGACCCGGTCATACGCCTTCTCCAAATCCACAAAACACATGTAGACAGGATGAGCATTCTCCCAGGCCCCCTCCAGGATCCTTGCGAGAGTAAAGGGTGCTCTGGTACCAAGTACACTTATGAGTATCCCTATGTTCGAACATGGTGTTTGTTATAGACAATCCATGACTAGCACAGAAGTCCAACAACGAACAACCACTCGGGATTAGATCAGGGAGGCCGTTCTTCCCAATCACGCCTCTCCATGTGTCTCCATCATTGCCCACGTGCGCGTTAAAGTCCCCCAGCAGAACTATGGAATCCCCAACTGGAGCCCCATACAGGACTCCATTCAAGGTCTCCAAGAAGGCCGAATACTCTGAACTCCTGTTTGCTGCATATGCACAAACAACAGTCAGAGTTTTCCCCCCAGCAACCCGCAGGCGCAGGGAGGAGACCCTCTCGTCCACCGGGGTAAACTCCAACGTAGCGGCACTCAGACGGGGGCTTGTGAGTATCCTCACACCCTGGGCAACTCCGGAGAAGAAAAGAGTCCAACCCCTATCCAGGAGAATGGTTCCAGAACCGAGACTGTGCGTAGAGGTAAGCCCCACCAGATCTAATTGGTAGCGCTCCACCTCCCGCACCAGTTCTGGCTCCTTCCCCCACAGAGAGGTGACATTCCACGTCCCCAGAGCCAACCTCTGCTGCCCAGGTCTGGTCCGTCGAGGCCCCTGACCTTCACTACCACCCATTCGGCAGACCCTTTTCATGATATGCTAATTCTTTAAGATAGGAATTTTGGGTTTTCATGAGCTGTATGCCAAAATCATCAGTATTAAAACACTAAATGACCTGAAATATTTCAGTTGGTGTGCAATGAATCTAAAATATATGAAAGTTTAATTTTTATCATTACATTATGGAAAATAATGAACTTTATCACAATATGCTAATTTCTTGAGAAGGACCTGTATATATATATATATGGTGTGTACTACATGTTGAAAATTTGTGTGAACTATTTAACACAAAAGTTATTATTAACTAATAATAACTAAAATTTTTACTGTACAAAATTAGACTAAAGTAAACTAAAACTAAAACTCGGTGTTCAGGCTACTTGTTTGTCAGTCCCAAATGTGTTCTGGTAACATAACAGTCACACACTTGATTATATTGATTAGTTTAATGAAAAGCTAAATCAAATCAGTAACAATTGTGTAGGGAGAGAACTTAGAAGTCTAGGAACAGGGTTGGGCAGCCTTAATCTAGATGCGAATGCAGGCCCTCTCTGATTGGGGACAGAAGCACCAGATAACCTGCAGAGACATTCGAGTTCAGTAAGGTAAAGTTCGGTGTGGCAGACTTCTCCAGGTGGTTTGCCAATTAAATTATATGGATGTTACAGAGAGTAAGGCTAAAACTGCATCCCTGTCTCACTGCCATTATAGAGTAATGTTGTTTTTATACACTGCCCTCCCCCCCCCCATGAAGCTTTCCGTTAGTCTGTAGAGCAGGTCCTCATTACAGCAAACCCTCATGCCTAATTGATTTCAAAAAGTTTTCTTTTAATTGACAAAAAATGAGAATACATTTTGTTTTGTTCGTTTATCAATTAGGGTGTGCACAATGCACACATTCTGTTTATACCTGTTCAATAGCGCTCATATATGTTTTTGGTGTTTTCTTAGTATCAATACATGTGTTAAGTACCACAGGGTAAATGCAGTGCCAATCAAACACAACTTTCTCTTGATCCATCCCAGTTGATGAACTGAGTTGGAGCAGAGTAGCTTTTCTTCTCCCAAACAAAGAGTGCTTCCAACTAAGCCTGTGGCTCAGCATTGGTATTGCATTCTGCTTTAATTTAATTAGCTGAGTTACATAATATCTTTTGCCAGATCCTCATTGTTTGATTTTTGGTTTATGTCTACATTCACTATTGCCAAATCTGGTCCATGGTCCAGTACTGTAGGTCTTGATTGTAGAATCAATGCTGCGCGAAACAATCCCTTTACCCTTTTCCCCCCAATCACACAGGTTTACTATTTACCAGACAGGTAGTTTGGGTGTGTGTGTCAATGTGTGCCTGTGAGGACTTTTGCATGTGTGCATACATGTGCGTGTTAAGTAGGAGGATCGTGGCCTAGTTCTGTCCGAATCCCCAGAGTTTCCTGATGTGTGTGGGTATAGAAATTAGCCTGTGTGTGGTCGTACTGGCCAGATGGTCTAACTGACAGGGGCTCCTCTGAGGCAGCTTCCTCCTCAGCTCTCATGGCTGAAAGTTATCATCTCCACAGCTTCTCGCTCTCCCTCTGTCTCTCTCTCTTACTCCAGCTCTCTCCATATTTTACTGTAACTTTCTCCTTTTCTATTTTCCTTGCAGAATATATACTCTCTGTTTCACTCTGGCTGTTTCTCTATCTGTCTTAAATATGATTCGTCCTCTTTTACTCCTGGGTTCTTACCTTGTTCTCTCTTAACTCTTTCCCCCTCTTCCTGTGTAGTGGATAACACTTGGTCTTGATTAGAATGTCCCTCACTCAACTGTGCAGGTCATGTCCTTGAGGAGGGATGGAGATGGGCTCGGTCTCGTCAATTATAAAGAACCTAAATCAAATGTATCAAAACAAAGACTAGACCAGTCAGAGCTGCCTGTCTGCTCTCAAGGACGGCTCCCACTAAGTTCCTCTATTCACTACGTTACATCTCTATTACATTGACTTCTGGCCGTGCAGTCGGAAGTCTGATTAAATACAAATTGTTGGGAAGCAAGAGCAATTACTTTTCATCAGAACCAAGTCATGTCATGTCCCAGAACATTTCAATTATTAGCTCATCATTCATTTGTACGCTGCCATTTAGCAGATGCTCACAACGAAAGCAGCGTAGTCATGCGTGCCTACATTTACCCATATGGGAGGATGACATACTACGTTGATGGTTTGTGTAGTGTTAAACTCTGCAATTCCTTCATTCATTGACTTGCTTGCTATATTTGTTTTGCCACCCCATAGGTAAGAGCCATGCGCCTGTCTTTCGTGGGCGAGCTGGGCTGGGAGCTGCATATCCCCAAGGAGTCCTGCGTGCCCGTCTACCAGGCTCTCATGGCTGCCGGCGCCAAGCACGGCCTCATCAACGCCGGATACAGAGCCATCGACTCCCTCAGCATTGAGAAGGGTACGAGCGTGGCTGTCATGTTTTTTTTTTGTGTGGGTGGTTCTGCGTGTGCATGCGCCTGTCTTTGTTTGAGAACAGGTAATTGCAGGAGAGTTTAACTCAGTTAGAAACCAGCTGTGGGGTTTCCGAGCCAAGAGGCTGCTGGTCCAAACAAAACGACCACCAGCTGTGATTCAGCGAGAAACGGTTATGTCTTTCAATGTCGCCAGCAGAGATGTTCCACAAAAAAGGCAGAACCTAGAGAACACTGGAACTGGTAAGAGAGAAAGAGGAAAATATATTTTTAGAGAGAGACACACATTTAGTTTGAGAGAGCTACCAGGATTGATAGACATTTTTTGTTGGAGAGCAAGTTGTATTGCTTGACAGAGTGGTTTGTTCCAAAAGAGAAAGCGGAAGAGAGTAGTTAGTAATAATAACAGCTACCTAACCTATGATCTTAAACAGTAAAAATAAAGAAAGAGAAATCATCATAAACATGATGTTTTAGAGTTATAGTGAAACACATTCATTCTGGTTTTCATTTTGACATATATTGGTGTAACATGTAACCTGTTGGGGCTTTTTCAAGGTCTTGGTGTTTCAAAACTGCCATCGCAATATTGATCCAATGGAAGGATCCTCTATAACAGCCCTGTTCATCTCTGGTCCCTGAAGCCAGATCCACTCCATTTTTCTTTGCAAACCTCTAACTTGTGACTTATTTAGATCTGGTACACTAGGTGGTTGCAAAAAATGATAAGGTTGAACAGAAAATCAGCAGCCCTCGTAGAGTAAGAGTGGACTATCCTTGCTGTATTAGGTATAACTCCCTTAGAGTTGTGCGGAGTGGTACCACAAATGTTTCTATAGAAGACGATGGCATTGGAAGTTGATTCAAAAATGGGCTAGTGAATATTATTAATTGATCATTGTCAAGCAAACCCACAAAAATGGGGCATATACTTGTAGTGCAGTCGGAATATTTGTTTCAACCCCAAAATGAATATCAACAGTTTTGGGTTATTTAAATGTTTGCTTTACTTGTTGTTTAAAGAGTTAATCTTTGAGCAAGCAGGGCAATAGAAGTTGAGATACTTATGGTTAGGTTTGGGCATGATGAGTTCAGGGGTGTGGTCAAGCTTTGGGTTAGTTTTAATATCCAATCCCTCCCAGGCTACAGACACTGGCACGCTGACCTGCGGCTTGATGACACGCCCCTGGAGGCGGGGCTAGCATTCACTTGTAAGATGAAGAGTACTGTGCCGTTCCTGGGGCGGGCCTCTCTGGAGAAGCAGAAGGCTGATGGACTACGGAGACGCATCGTCTGCTTCACCATTGACCAGTGAGTGGTCACCCTTACAATTGTTTCAACCTTGACAACGTGGCATTTAAGATGACATTGCATTCAGTTAAGAAGCTCCCATGAAGAACTTCCAGGATTGTGTTCATGCAGTGTTTATTTTGTACTATTTTATATTAGTATGTGGTTAAGAGTACACCCTTGGCCGCAGCGGACATCACCAGCCTTTGTCTATATCCTTGGTTTTGAAATTATCCTTTTGTGTAAGTGCTTTTAGAATTCCAGTTAGAGTGCTAGTTCCTCGTATTTTTAAGGTCAAAATGACTGTGGCGTTAACCACCTCCATTGAAGTAAACATTGCAAACACATTTTCTATATTAAGCCCACCAGTCTGTTTTGCTGTGTTGAACGTAGCTGACCTGGTTCAAGCTGAATGTAAAAGACTAATGCACTTCTGATTGTTTCTAGTAATTCAGTCAAACCGCTGTGATTTGATTCTAAGTAACTCAGCAGGAGGTGGATAGATGTGGATTTAATCAACGTGGTGCATTTTTTATGCTTTATTTACAGAGACAGTGGAGAAAGGTAGTTTTATTTCAGAAAGCAGAGGTGAAGTTGAACTTATACTGCTGCAGTACATGTGCATTGTAGGCAGTGAATTAGCCTGCTGGACCACACTTGGCACTACATATCCCTGGCTAAGAGATGGTGTGCTAGATGGGTCTGTTCTACACAACCCTGACTGAGACTCAGCATAGCAAAGAGGGTCCAATGTTCTCTCTCCCAGATAAAAGTTATAAAAAGATGTACGTTACAGTTTTATCTATGCTGTTGTATAGCAGTTGCGTATAACGCACATACCCCGTGAACTGCAGTGCAACATCTATTTGCAATAACTGCCCATTTTCAGATAACATTAAAAACACTATATTTTTACAGAGTGTCTAAAATAGTTACACTGCCAACAACCATTGTATCCTTATAACTATGTTTTTATATTTATTGTTTGTATAACAGCAATGAATTAATTGATTAGAATACATTACTATTCAGTCGTGTGGTGGTTTCACCTAGTGATCTGAAAGTGAACTGTGTGAACTTGTAAGTCACTCTGGATGTAATATGTTACTGTAGAACTAGTGAACAGTTAACAATAATATCATTAAAATGGTTTAGGCCTATCAACACAAGCAGAGGCAGCCATAATTTCCATCATTTTTCTAACTTATGTGGCAATACAGCTTGGGCTTATTCTACATGCAAGCTTTTTAAATGTTTTTAAGCTAAGTTAGAAAACAACACTGATTGTTAAATTATTATCAAGCCTAAATGGTCAAGCGTACACACAGTACCTCTGTTGGGATGAATCCCCTCTTCCTCCTCTCTCCCTTTTCCCCTGCGTACCTGACAGATGTCCTGATCTGTCATTTGTTTTATTTATTTTTCCCCATTTTCCTCCCTTTCCAATTTCTCCCTTCCCTTTAATTTTGCCTTATCAGCAGCTCCGCAACTCCTTGTCCAGATCTGTGGGATGACGAGGGCCACGCACATGGTTCAAACAACTGCATGTCGCCATGCCGCTGATTGTCTTCGCACTGCGAATCCAACACAGAAGCCTTTAGTCGGATCATGCACTGGATGATTACGTTCACAATCTTCTCCATGATTGAACCCACAGGTGCCAGATCTGGGCACAGGTCGCTGGAGAGCGACGTGCGTGCTATGAAGTTTTATTCCTATCTTTATTCAAGAGTGCGTTCTTTCAGTTTGAGAGCATTTCTAATCAATATTACATTGAGATTTTGTAATAATTTCCCTCAAAACCTTGCTCTCACATAGCCACTGCTCGCACCCAACTTAATGCTTGGACTCATCTTGGAATCATTTCATTGGTCAACCTTACACCTGGAATTCTATTGTTTGGTGAATTTTGACAGGGTTGTAACACATCATATCAGAGAGCGCAGGAGAAATCCGAGAGAAGATTCGCAAGGGCAGAAGCAGCCTGAGTCCAAACATAAAGTTTGAGCAGAAGCACAGTATGTCCAAGCACGAGTAGTGGCTTTTTGAGTGTGAGAGCAAGGTTTTAGTATTACAAAATCTGAATGTAATATTGATTAGAAATGCTGTCAAATTTAAAACATGCTCTTGAATAAAGATAGCAATAAAACCCCATACGTAGCCGACTAGATAATCAGATTTATCTAACCCAAATCCCAGGCAGCACTATGCCAATTTATTCTGCCTCATGCAGGATGCCCGGGGAAAGTCAAAGAACCCATAGTCAGGCTCAAACTCATGACTGTCATGACATACACTGTCCTGCAATGCAGCGATTTAGCCCACTACGCCACGCGGACCCCCAGCCGATCTGTCTCTATGAATACTTGAACTATCCATGGTCTTGCATTGCAATGTTGCCTGCCGTATTTAACAACAGTTAACTCAGTCCCAACTACCACTGGTCAGCTACAGAGATGAGCACGGCTCGCGAGAAAGGGAGAGAGGGGACGATCTGGCAACGATCCACACAGTTTGTGTACTGGTGAAATTGTACTGTGTAAAATGTTTGGTTGCATGCAGATTGTCTCCCTTATTAGTCATTGGCGCTGTAGGCAACTGCCTTGTCCGCCTATGCCAGAAACCAGGCCTGCACACAGCGGATCTTGCAATTTGTATAACTGGTAGGATTAACCAGACAGGGTTGAACTGTCATGTTCTAGCAACACCTTGTGGTGGGTCGAGTAACAGCAAGCTATGCAACCACCATTACTTTTTACTAAACAGGTCTGTGTGAACTTAAAGGAGAATTCTGGACAATTTCAAAATGTATCTCTTTTGTTTGCATATCTGAAGTAGGGATGGAACGATACATGTATTTGTATTGAACCGAAACGGTACGGGTGTCATGGTTCGGTGCATGAATTTAAACGGAGAATACACGGTATAAAAATAAAATAAACTTGTGCAAATTAATGAATGTAATGCGGAACCACCATTAGATACGCAAGTTGTTTATGGACACCTAATCTGTATCCCCGCCTTAGCTCTGAAGCTAAGTAGCCGAGCTCCACCTATGTATGCAGTTTTTCTTAGATCCACGGTCCTGTGAGTGTGTCAGCACTAAGGACGAGTATGGCGAGTGGTGGTGACCCGCAAGAGTTAATGGACCCGCTGACCTCTAAGATCGCAAGTTTGGGAAAATGTTGGTTTCACATTCTGTTACAGTCATAGATCATATATATCGGTTACAGTAGTACAGGCGATAATGGTGGATAAGATGAGGACTGTGTGTCAGTGTTGTTCAGCAGTTGTTGGGTGTGTGAGTGGAAATACATCTAACATGCTAACGGATATCCGACGCAATCACCTGGATGTGCTAGTTAAGAGGAGAAACTGTATGACACTAGATGGTACAGCTTGAGACATGCACAATAAAAAGAATTGCGTTCTGCATTTTTGTTTAGCTTTACCCTCCACTGTACCGTACTCTCTCCATTGTACCGAACTCATACCGAACCGTGATGTCTGAACAGAGGTATGAACCGAACTGTGACTTCTGTGTACCGTTCCACCCTTAATCTGAAGTGCTGTCAGTAGCGTTAATAACTCAAACAATCTGTATTGCCAAAACCGTGTTTACCTTTTGCTGCCAGTATACAACCATTACACATTTACAGGGCAAGTTAAAAAACATGCTTTGAGCCTCTAAACATTTTCAAAATGTCATTAGTAGTCCATATCCATGAGCAGTGATTCCTTATAGTGAACACAGTGAATTTGAACAACTCAGTCAGTGTACATCAGGGCTCTACAGTGCCCCCATTTCACGAGAATTTGCTCCTAAAAATAGACATGTGAGGCAAAGAAAAATTATTTACGCTTCTAATTGTTAAAAAAACTGCAACTCCCACATTCCACAAGGAGTCATGCGCCAACTGCAGTAGTTTTCTGTGAAAACGCAGTGCAGTCAAAGTGCGAGAAATGTGGGAAAAAGAAAAAGTATAAATTCTGTGTTGAACATTTTTCAATGCGCTCCTTAATTTCTTTGTGTGCTCCGACAGTTTTTTATTTAGGAGTGCCAGTACTCCTTGGGAAAAAAGTTAGTGTAGAGCCCTGTACATACCTGTGTTTATTTCCCATTTTCCAGTGAAGTCCACACTAGTCGATTGTCGAAGTCATACAATGCAATGTTCCAAAACATATTTTTTCCGCCAAAAAAACGATTTGCCGTGGTTATGTCCATATAATGTAGCAAGTCGGCCAGGTAACCTGACACCCCTTCTTTGGCAGCTCACGGACTGAGTCTAAACTGTTGCTTAGTTACCTATGCGCAATGACTTTTGAACTGTTGGAAGCTGTGAAGGCAAGTGTCAGGTTACAGCCGATCAATGTAGCGAAAGTAGTTAATGGATATAACCACGGGAAATCGTTTTTTTTTTCTGAAAAATACATTTTGGAATATTGCATTGTATGACTTCGACATTCGACTAGTGTGGACTTCACTGGAAAATGGGAAATAAACAGAGGTATGTACACTGACTGATTTGTTCAAATTTGCTGTGTTCACTATAAGGAATAACTGCACATGGATATGGACTAGTAATGACATTTCGAACATGTTAAGAGGCTCAAAGCACGTTTTTTACTTGCCCCGTAAATGCGTAATGGTTGTATACTGGCAGCAAAAGGTAAACACGGTTTTGGCAATACAGGTTGTTTGAGTCGTTAACGCTACTGACAGCACTTCAGATATGCAAACAACAGAGCTACGTTTTGAAATCGCCCAGATTTTTCCTTTAACCTGACAAACCCGTCAAGCTTTTTGTGTGTCACTGTCGGTTTTTCCTGCTAACAGGAAAGTTCCGATGTTCGGTCTGGAGGCAATCTTCCGTAATGGTGTTCCTGTCGGCCACCTGCGGCGCTCTGACTATGGATTCTTCATCGATAAGCAGATCGGATACGGATACATCCAACACCCTGACGGTGGAGTGGTGAGTAATGTACATGAGGTCATTTAGCAGATGCTCAAGACCTAAACTGATGATTTAATCAGTTTTCTGTACTGGTGGAAAACCAACAAACTTGTCATTGCAGGCCGGCCCCACTCTAGCAACTGTACTACAATGATATACTGTATAAAAAGTAGCTAGTCAACATGCTTCACAAACTAGCTACTGTAAACCGTTCAGGAATTTACTTCATAAAAGCACAATCTGTCCCCATTATCCAGAGTAGAGGTGATTTTTTTTACTATTTGGGAGAGCGGGTTTCTCTAATAATTGCTGGCTTTCCGCCCAACATGATTGAAAAACAATCTGCTCATTTCCAGCTCTTCAAAAATTCCTTCAG
>JACXGM010005991.1:10233-33892 GCA_016801145.1 Umbra pygmaea
GTCCCCATTATCCAGAGTAGAGGTGATTTTTTTTACTATTTGGGAGAGCGGGTTTCTCTAATAATTGCTGGCTTTCCGCCCAACATGATTGAAAAACAATCTGCTCATTTCCAGCTCTTCAAAAATTCCTTCAGTGCAGCTCTGCTCTCCCTTTGGCTGCGTGTGTGTGTGTGTGTGTGTGTGTGTGTGTGTGTGTGTGCGTGCGTGCGTGCGTGCGTGCGTGCGTGCGTGCGCGCGTGTGTGTTTATATGAAGCTAGGTCTCTTATTCATATTATCAATTATGAGTCATTTTGGCTTTTGGTCTGAGTCAAGCGGGCAAAGTTGTATGTATGAGTCATTTTGGCTTTCGCTTGATCACCACAGCCTGGTCGCTTGCATACATACACGCACGCACGCACGCACGCATGCACACACACACACACACACAAACACACAAACACACAAAGAAAATCTACAGATCTTGAGTTTCTGTTCAGACAAGCTTCTGAAGTGGCTAATATTATGCCCCTCTGGTAAGGGAGCGGATTCCATATGAAAACACTTGCATTTGTTCTCATCCAGAGCTACTTTAAATGAGTCCATTAGTCTTGAGCTATATGAGGAACACTAATGTGCTTGATAACAGACACAGTTAAAAACTTCCTATTGGTTTCAGAATGATATTAGTAGTGCTGCGTCTTTGAAGCAAAGAGATGCTTACGTTTGCTATTCTGAAACTGTAATACAACTTTTACCATTTACAGAATAAACTTTTTATGGACTGTAAGGTTACCACGCTGTTAATGAGGTTTTACAGAGAGCAGTGTTTCTTATTGTAGATTAGAAGCTTGGGATCTGTCAAATTGTTTGATGCTGGTGTTTTAAAATCCTACAGAATCATGAAGAACATGTTGCCAAAAGTGGCACGCTTCAACAAGCCATCTTGCCTATAAAGCGGGCATGATGAACATGGGCACAACAAATGTACATTTTTCAATGCATTTTCAACCAGAAAAACAAGTGGGCCATCTCTGCCCAATACGATTGCAGGCATTTCCCCCACAAAAACCCAGACAGGATATCATACGTATGTTCTGCTTTTGTTTTTTGGCTTTGCTTTTGACTCTGTTTGAACGGTCCATGTTACGGCATCCCTACTACCCAACAATAAGACACACAGTGACTGAATGAAACCCTGCAGGCTCACCTGGCGCCACCGTGTCGTGCCTCGACCCGCCCAACCAAACAGTCTGTGATTTATTATAGGACCGTTGCTTTGTTTACAGAACAGCCGTGTGTGTGTTTGCGTGTGTGTGCGTGTGCTGAAAGGGCTATGTTGCGTTCAAGAGTGAGAAATAACATTGTCTAGTCCCAAGCTATCCCAGAGGATCCATTTATCTGTCACTCAACATTAGGTGAATCCCTTCAAATCACATCACCGCCACAAAGCGCGCCGAACTTGAGATCAGATTGTCGGAGTGCAGACATATTCGCACAAATCACAGGCCCAACCGAACACACATACTGACAAACACACACACATCTTTACAGCCCTGGTACACACTCCTTCACACAGGTACTGAGACAGAAACAAGTCTTCATCACATGGCTCCGAAACCTTTTGAACTCAATAGATCAATCTATTGCTCTCACTGATGAATGTGGAGAGCCAGACAAATGACTGACAGTGATGGTGAGAGAGAAAGGCGAAATAGAGAAACAAAATAGGAAACAAAAGAGGAAAGTACAGTGAGGAAGGAAGAACTGTAGGTCAGAGGGAGAGAGTTTGAAAGCCAGTCAGTTAAGAGAGGATAGGCAATGTGCTGAAACAGTGTCCCTGAATTACGCACCAGTTAATTCCCTGCCGTACAGTTAGCTGCGTCATTGCGAGACCAAGGTTTGAGTCTTGCTCTCAGATTAGCCCAGTGGTCCCGTGGAGACCAGCACAGTTTGCTAGCACACTCTAGGTTTGAGGGGCTATAGTGATTATTCCTAGCGGCTCAAGTGAGGTGCTGAGAGACCGGAAGAGACAGTCAGCTAACTTGTACCTATTTTGTGTTATTGTTAACTTGGTGGGGGTAGGGTGGAGATGTGAGGGAGAGAATCAGAGAATATTTAGAGATTAAGACAAACAGAACTTGATTTGGTCAGATTAGACCAGATGCTGGAGCTGAGGGTCAAAGTTTAGAAACTACGCTATCGGACTTTGACTGCTGCGGGGCCTGCATCCGTCCCAGCTCGTTTGTGGAGAGTTCTAATTAGCCAGAACAGAACAGGGGCACAGAACAGGGGCACAGTGCTGCGAGGAAGACGAGCGAATTAAAAGACTAATTGGAATAGAACAGTATTGCCATTGAGATAAGAATGACTTGGCATCAGTGTGTTATAACCTCTTTAAATGTGGTTTTCATTAAAGGAAACACTTATTTTCTTACCTTTTCAGCTTCCCGGGCCAAATGTGAATGAATAAGTTTAAGACTCAGAATTCATCCTTCTCTCTGTTAAACATTTGCATTTAGTATACATCTCATCTTCCTCTATTTCTCTTCAGGTGAGCTCTGACTTCATAAAGAGTGGGACGTTCACTCTGGAGAGGATGGGAGTGGTTTACGAGGCCAAGGCCCACCTTAAGTCACCCTTTGACCCTTCCAATAATCGTGTGAAGGGTATCTACCCTTCAACAACATTGTGAGTGGTGTTTAACCCAACAACTGCTACAACGTTTACAAAGCCAGAGTCTAATGTACATAGCGGTGGGATTATGATTGGATGATCAACATCCATGTTTAGGAAAAGTGTATATCAAAAGTTGAGTCTAAATAAAAGCTGCATTTAAGGATGTGTAGACTTTTGATCTCCCTTATGTATCTCTTCTTGGATCAATATTAAAGGAATAGATCAGGATTTTGTGAGGTTCTTTTTCTGTTCTTTCTACTGTTTTTCTTTCATTTGTGATTGGTGGAACTCCCAGCAGACGCTGAACAGTCAATGTTGAGATGTTAGTTCTTATCGCACTTTTAGCTCAACTAGGAAGTCTAGACCGGAATCCTTGCGCACCAGAAGGAATGCGCTCTTTGACCAACTGTGCCTTGATTGAGCTCACAAGCGCTCAAGCTGCCAAAAGTAATCACTAGAGCAGATTAGGGTTGCTTATTTTGGGGAATATTCAGAGTTGGAACATGTCAGTGGGAATTATTGGGTATATATGGGAGTTAATGGGAACATATGTGAGTTAACAGGAATATATGCAAATTTAAATTTATAAAATTTAAGTGTAGATGTTATGCATTGGATATATAAATATTACACGTATTGGACATTTCCACATTCTGTAGTATGACAATCTGGATTGAAATAGGATTGTATTGGGATTTTTACTATTTGTTTTACACAACATTACGAACACTTTAAAGGTGTTTTTTTTATTGTGACACAAAAGTAAAAAATTAAAAAACAGCATGTGCTTTGCTGCTTAATATCATCTAGTTATTTTGCAACATTTTGAGAATCAGCTGTACATGCGATTGAAGAGTGCACTGTGCATGCGGAGGGTTGCACTTCTATTAAATTGGGGATAGTTTATTTAAAATATGCCTAGAATAAGACCTACAATTGCCATATGTGTATCCCACAAAAAACTTCACTGTTACAAGCTAACACTCTTTGATGAATTTAAGCAAAATTCCTAGGCTTAACTTCCTCTGGAAAATTTCCAACCCTTTGCAACCCTAGTAACGATGTCTACCGTTTATGTTTCCATACAGTATATAGTCAGAAAGATGATTGAGCAGCAGCTAATAAGCAATAACGCAGTGTAAATGCATTTGGGAACAGCTAGCTTGTATTCTTTTAGTTTTGGGACTATTTCTAACTTCCAACATGCTGGACGCAGAGGCATAAACATGGTATCCACACATTTGTCTGTCTCTGGGGAACTAGATAAATGGCCTCGTTTCTACCTCTGTCCCTTAAATACATTATAGATGTATGAAGCAGCCCATTTAACAACATATTTAGAGTCCCAGCTCCTAGTCTTGTGGTGTCATACCATTACTTCACCACCACATTGTCCCAGCTAGACACAAGGCTACCAGATTGGGAACTCATTTCTGGTCATCTCTGTTACTATGAAACAGCAAAAGTAAAATATAAAAGGGTAGGTAATATGTATTTGTTTTGTAAAGATATATGAAAAAATATTTTCAACTAAAACTGCTATTACAAGCATGTTGAGGAAATAATCATGTTGTTTAATTCAACCTACAGAATCTGTTACTGTGTTATGTTGGTGTTTGCTATGCTAATTTAACACCAAGTGGACTTGCAAAATGGAATAAACATTTACTTATCTTTGAAATTATAAAACAAAAGGCCTACAAATATAATACTGTTTGCCTATAAGTGTCTTAATTACATTTATTTCAATGATTAATTCCCAATGCAATGTAAGACCTTCTTTGTCTTAGATCACTACAACATTTGATTTAGATATTTTTCAGTGTTATGTTAAATGAAAAAACTTGAATAATAAAATGTTTTAAATCCTTCTACGCAGCATGGTGTCTTTCATCTTCTTCCAGCTACATTGTGATCTGTGTTTGCCATCTATACATATTGGGCCAGTAACTCTGACTCAGATTAAACCCAGTCCGAAAGTGTGTTTGAGAGGTTATCCTGTGTCTTGTGAAAATGGCGCAAATGTAGAAATATTTTGAGACAGCTATAAAAGATAACCAGTCTAGTTAATTAGTTATTAAATGTTACCTCGGGCCCACACACATTTCATAATTTTCTTTTAGCCCTGACATACCTTATCAGACTAACCTAGCAATGGCTTGACATACAGTTGACAGTTTAAATCAAGTGCTAGAGGTAGTACAGTTTAAATACAATTGATATTGCAAATATTGGTTTCAGTACTTCAAATTAAAATGATAAATAAAATCAAATTTATTTTAATATTTATCCAGTAATATCCTCAGACAACACAACAGTCTTTTTAACTGATTTGTTGGCAAATACAGATTTCCAGAGTAGGAATGTTGTTTTTATTTACTGTGTAATACACTTTTTGTCACAGAGATTTTTTAAGTTAGAACCACACGGGTGCTTGCATTCTTACCTGACATAGTTATGCCATAGAGATAAAATAATAATTTAGTCATGTATATGTTATAAAAATGTTATAAAGAAATTGATGTGCAAAGATGGATGCTCCAAGGATGTGGATGTCCCATCCAATGGCCTTGCTGTGGAGATCAACTTTACCAAAGACAAATGAGAATTGCTCCCTGAGAGATTTAGAGCACGGTGGGCTGACTGCTCTGGCTAGGCACTTTGGCCCCCTCACACAGATATCGGGGTCTCTGGAGCTCTGAGGCCACCACTGGAATCTCCTGCTTCTCCCAGTCACCCTGGCAAAGAAAGAGCCAAGGTCATGCAATGTAAGTGTTTTTTCTTTTACGTATTGAATTTGGACCAGTACACACAAGGATAGAAAAACATTTAAAAAATCGCAGTTAATTTGGTCATTTTGTGTGTCCTCTCTTGTACAAAGTCAACTTCTGTCTAAGAGGTAAGTTTTAGAGACAAACTTAATAATATACAGTGTGAAAATGTGGGTTACTTTCAGGGGATGGTGAATGAACTGTTTGTGTATTATACATGGTGTTAATCCATGTGTCAACATTTGTAGTTTTATGGTCTTATTGGTACAGTGTTGGGCAGTGTTGGCCTGGCATATGTCCATCCCCCATCATGTACACTGAGACCAGAGGCATTTACTACAAAGCAAGATTTTGGGTTAGCAAGCTAACTTCAGGTTTAACCCTGGGTTTTCAGTTTTACGACGGTGGTTCACCTGTTACCGGGTTACATGTCTATGGTAATTGATGCTGCGGACTACGGCAGTGGTGTAGTACAGGGTATACGCAGGTATACGGCGTATACCCCCTTCTTTTTCAGATGGCATTGCGTATACCCACTTCTAAATTCACTCAGATGTGCATAATTTAGTAGCTAATCTAATCTCACGTGAATAAAAAAACAGTAAAGGCAGTGATGCAGTGATCCACTGATTTCCCCACGCGCACGCACGATATTGGGCTAGGCGGGTACCGTCAATCTGACAATGCCCAACGCATCGTCGTAAAGATAATTTGATGTTCGGTATTTGACAGATTTTCAGACATTCAAAGTTAAATAGCATGCAAGCGATATAAGCTGGAAACATTATTTACTCTATTTTAAAAAGAAAAAAATGTTAACAACAGCACTGGTCTTGTTTTCCCGATTCTAACCAAAGATAGACAATAAGACGATATATTATTCGCAGCGTTGTAGGCACTCAGCGCTTAGCCAGTGCACGTCGCAAGGGACCGTTAACAAAGTGCATCACCAAATTTTGCACACAGGTCATAAATTCAATAACTCCCTGATCACACAACCTAGATAATTCATATCGATGTAGTATTCTTGAAAGGGATTGGCCACACATTGCACACCATTTAGTTTATTAAAAAACTGTTGTAAACTTTTTAACAAGTTGATATAAGTGCAAATAAGGCTTTGAAATTCAGTAGTTTCAAGGTCACATGACCTAGGACTAGGTAGTTCAAGGTTGTTCAAGTTGTTCAAGGTTGTTCAAGGTAGTTCAAGGTAGTATCTTTCAGAGTGACAGGCCACACATTGAACAGCCTGTATTATTCATAAACGGGTTGATATAAGTGCTAGAAACGCTTTTAAATTCAATAGATTTGAGGTCACATGACCTGGGTAATTCAAACCAAGGTAGTAAAAACAGCATTGATTTGAGTGAGCCATTATGCCAGATATTTGTTTACTTGACATCAAGTCCCAACATTTACCCCCAGTGTAGCGGATGGCCTTCTGAGATCTAATCGCCAACCTGAAAATCTAATCACATTTGGCAATTGTAAAATGTATATATTTTTGTTATGTATATATATAAGTTTTTAATTAGTCACTAAGGATTAGTTGGACTAAGGAATAGTTACTCAGAACTCATGATTATTTAGTCTCTTCCTATAGTCTGTGGGCCAGTATTAATTGCAAACACTGCACCTCTTCTGTGGATAATATTAATTTCATAATGATCCTTTCTCTGTGAAGTTAAGCAGCAAAAGCTAAGTGATAATGTGCAGATACTAGGCCTACTGGCCAATTTTGTTGTGAACTAATATGCAAGACTAGTCTTACATGTCACTGTTTATAACACAGAGCGTTCTTCCTTTGCTGGGAAGCTTAAAAAAATATTGGAGGCATAAATTAAGAGTATACTCACTTCTCCAGGCACCACTACACCACTCCGCCTACAGAGTAATCAATAATCGATTGAAAATGGCGTCACCATTCTGGGAGTCTCCATTGGCTTTTTCTGATGAGTACCTTCACCAAAGTTATTGATTCTCAACGGAGGGACTGATGTGTCTTTGTCAGATTCCTGAGCAGTATTTTGCCAACGCAACACATCGAAGTTGTGCGCTTACAGTTCCATAGACTGCATAGGGGTGCCACCTTCCACGCAAAAATTAACGATGCCCCCTGCTCCTCTGAGGCGCCATTGGTGGTAAATCAGAGCTTAAAACACCCTACATCAATGCTAAAGACAGGCAGAGAGCATGCCAAGATGCATGAAATATTTATTATTAATATTAAAGAAAATATTTATTTTTGAACTCTTAAGTAAACTGATTATTATTGTAGTAGTATTATTATACTACTACATTTTACCCAAACACATACTATCAAATGTAAAACCAGAAAAACCTTTTTGCAGTGGTCTCTTACACAAACTGAAAATGTCCTACCCTAATATCAAACCCATAGCAAACGGACTCTGCACCGGATCCACTCCGGAGACATCGTAGAATGCAAAACAGGTCCAGATCGGAGTCCATTTGCACAGCGGCACGGATCTGGGATGGATAAGGATCGCGGATCCGGATGAAGCAGCTCATCCGCCCCGGATTCGATTTAGAATGCAGAAGCAGAAATTGGGTTGCTTTGTAGCAGTAACTTGTTAATTTTTATTTTTGAGTGATTAACCCAGTGGGCATTGATGGTGTGCCGCCAGCGTTTTGTCGCAGGAGGGCCGCTGGCATCTATAATGTCATTTGGCAAGTGGGCCGCCAGCTTTTCCCCCTTTTCTCAGGATCTTAATTTGCATTTGCTAATTTGCTTTCCACCAGTGGCCCGCTCGCGGCACACCAGCGGCTAGCCACCGGAAGTGAAAGCGTGTGCTGTGACCTGCTGTGCGCTTGGCTATCTTCTTCTTTGGGTTTATTGGCCGATCACAACAAACTTAATGATGCATATACCGCCCGCCTGGGTGTCTGCTCAAGACTCGGCATCTTCCAGCAGGAGCAGTAATTACGTATCATTTCTATACATGCTGAATCTACTGTTTTGCTTTTGTGAACTCATGTAAGTACTGATTAGGTGTATGGTGTTACTGCTACAAAACAAACCCAATATGTGCTTCTGCAATTTCTGTTTCACAGTAAAAGGATCCGGGATCCTTTTCCATCCCGGATCCGGCCCTCTGTGCAATTGGACTCCGATCCAGACCCGTTTTGCGGTCTATGCTGCGGATCCGGCCCGGAGTCTACTGCTATCTGGGAATCCATTCATCCTCCCTATATGCCATTCAAACTATACTTACCGGACAATCACGTTGCCAAACATTTTTTAGTTTGCAATCAAACAAATAAAATATGATTCTTTGCATGGTTTAACCCAGTGGTTCCCAACGTAGGGGTCAGACAGCAAGGTGGGGGTCGCAAGATGATTTTCAAGAAAAAAGAAAAAATGTTTTATAGTTGTTTGACTGTTTTGTTCTTTTATGTTGTAAACATGCTTGTGTTAGGCCTAGCTATTTGTGCGTGGTGTGTGCCGTTGCGCGCAACGGCATTGTGCCCACTCGACCCATTAGATGTTAATATTTAATGAAAATAATGAGTAAACTACTATAAAACAATATTATAGTTGTTTAAATGTTGTGTTCTTTTGTGTTGTAATTATCCCTATTAGTGCATGGGCACAGTTTCACGCAACATTTGTATACTTTAACCACCTCCGAGGATAGTAGGGGTCATGAGTCACACCTTTATTTTGGGGGTTGTGGGCTGAAAGGTTTTGGAACCCCTGGTTTAACCTATGGAGGACCAAGTCTGCCAAAATAAGAAATAAATAATTATATGCATCAATAAAAATATTTATACATAAAAATATAAAATTAATCAATATTACTTCCCTATTTTTTTTAATCATTTATTTCTGTATTTATTTATTTTTATATTCATTTATTTCCGTATTCTTTCATTTCTGTGTTTATTTATGTCCGTCCGTATATGTTTATTTCTCTATTTCCACATCCTTAAGCTAATATGGATAATATTAAGGGTATAATAATATGGATAATATTAAGGGGGGATTGCTGGTGAATGGAATATGGCTGCAAACGCAGCGGGATGGAGTGAGGAAGGATAGTCAGTCAGTGTTGTTGTACTTCAAGGAGGAAATGTTGGTGGTTAGTGTTACTCTAGGGTAGTGAGGGCCACACCGCTCGGGTGTTTTAATTGTCAGAGGTTTGGGCATGTGACATCTATGTGCAGGGAGAAGAGGTGTGCTAGGTGTGGAGGTGACCACGAGTATGGAGAATGTGGTGAGGGTGAGCCACAGGCACGTGCAGGGGGGGGGCTATGGGTGCCTCACTGAGCCACCAAAGTGCTGTAGCTGTGTAGTGTGGCGTTTGGTGGATGTGAGGTCATGAGGCAGGCTGTTAAGGTACAGGAAGTAAGAGTGGGGAGAAAGATGTCGTATGCAGAAGCAGTTAGGTTTGTGCAGAAGCAGGGGAGGGAAGGTTAAAGGGAGAAGGGGTTATACTCTGAGAGGGTGAAGGTGATAGAGAAGGTAAATGGTGATGACATTCGTATTATTAAAGGAAGTTGGTGACATTTATAGCAGGATTGGTAAATAGCTGTGAGGACATTAAATCAAAGACGACAAGGATTCAGGTTGTGGTTAAATTGGCGGAAAGGTATCTGGAGGTGACAGGGCTGACTTGGGAAGGGATCCAAGAGGATCATGCCTGGCTCGAGTTTAGTTATGGTGGTGGACTTCCAGTGGAATGCTAGGAGTTTGTTGACAAATGGGCAGAAATTCAAGCAGTACATTGAGGACATGTTGGTTAAGCCTGATGTGATATGTATACAGGAGACATGGCTCAAGCCGTCCTTGGAATTTGTTATACGGGTTTGTTATATGTAGAGAAGGCCTATGATATGTTGTGGAAGGAGGGACTGCTGATTAAACTAAGTGTGGGGGTTTATAGTCCGGAAAGTGCAGGAAGCGATTCAGATGGTAGAGTGTTGGGCATTGGCATGGGGTTTTAGGTTTTCAGTAGCTAAAACTGTGATTTTTACTCGGAGGAGGGTAGAGGAAGAGGTGCAACTAAAATTGTATGGGTAGACCGTGGTGACAGTGATTGCACTCAGATTTCTTGGGCTTACATTTGAGCCAAGAATGACCTGGGTTGGGCATGTAGAGGAGGTGGTTGCAAAATGTGATGCAGTATGTGGTTGGACTGGAGTGGGGGGCGGTGCATTCTGCTTTGAAAACGATGTATGTGGCTTTGTTTAGATTGGCTACAGACAATGAAAGTGTGGTGTACAGGTCGGCGGCTAGGTCAGTGCTAGTCAAATTGGATGTGGTCCAAGCCCAATCTCTAGGATATGTAGTGGTGCTTTTCGGTCGTCACCAGTCTCAGCGCTGCAGGTGGAAATGGGGGAGATGCCACTGGGATCAGGAGGAGGCAGCTAATGATGAATTACTGGATTAATCTACAGGGTCATGGATATCTCACCCATCAAAGAGGGTGCTTCAAGCATGCTGGGAACATGGACAGGGCCAGACTGTGAGTTTAAGATGGGTCGGAAATGCCTGGGTGAGGCAGTTAGGCCTTGGTGACATGGAATTTAGTCCCACAGTGGCTATGCCTCCGAGTCCATTGTGGATTCCCTGTAGTGGACCTGTATTTGTTGGAGTTCATTAATGGGGAAAAGGAGAGGAGAGATCCGGCCCACTTTTGTTCAAGCAGGTTGTGGTCGGTGTATGGAGGTTATGTGCAAATCTACACAGATGGGGCAAAAGATCCGAGCACAGGGCGGACTGGGGCAGCATTTAGTGAAGAGGCCAGTGGTAGAAGAGTCTTGAGGTGGCTGTCAGATCATCGAGCCATGTTCAAAGCAGAGATGATTGCGGTACTGTTGGCATTGCAATGGGTAGAGGAAAGCGTCCAGGGAAATGTGATAATTTTCTCTGACTCGTGTGCTGTTTTAAAGAGCTTGCAAGCATGTAGCTTACGCTGCAGGCAGGACCTTGTGTTGGGTGCCGGCACATGTGGGAGTGGTGGGTAATGAGGTGGCTGACAGGCTTGCGAAGAAGGCCCTAGGGGAGAAGGAGGTCACTATGGTGGTAAAGTTGAGTAAAGGGGAGGCAAAGAGTTTTGTTTGGGCAAAGGTGATGTAAAGTTGGCAGGAGCAGTGGGATGGAGGGAACAAGGGAAGACATCTCCACCTCATCCAGAAGAACGTCGGGGGGTGGAAGGAGAGACGGGGCCATGTACACTATGCTTAGAATAGGGCACTGTAACTATGCTTAGAATAGGGCACTGTAACTATGCTTAGAATAGGGCACTGTAACTATGCTTAGAATAGGGCACTGTAACTATGCTTAGAATAGGGCACTGTAACTATGCTTAGAATAGAGCACTGTAACTATGCTTAGAATAGGGCACTGTAACTATGCTTAGAATAGGGCACTGTAACTATGCTTAGAATAGGGCACTGTAACTATGCTTAGAATGGGGCACTGTAACTATGCTTAGAATGGGACACTGTAACTATGCTTAGAATGGGGCACTGTAACTATGCTTAGAATGGGGCACTGTAACTATGCTTAGAATAGGGCACTGTAACTATGCTTAGAATGGGGCACTGTAACTATGCTTAGAATAGGGCACTGTAGACTGAATGGTTCACTGTTCAGAATGGAGCATCTGTTGATTTAGTGTGGGCACTATGTGAGTGAGAGGGGGTATATGGGGGACAGGTTGAGGGAGTGTGGTATTTAAGGGACTACTATGGAAAACTTGCTTGGGGGGACAGAGGTGGGTGTTAGTTTTAACATATTGTTTTCTGTCTTGAGGGCCACAGGGTTGGTTGGTCAGATATAGGTCGGGCCTGTCTCTGGCCCACACTCCAGTACAGTAGGTAGCGGTAATGCACCATTACAGTTGGATGCCAACCGGAGTTAAACAACAACGAAGAAGAAAGAAGATTGTGAACTAATGATGGGACAACCAACTCTTTTACGCGAGTCGGTTCAACCGGACGGTTGTTGGTTGGCCTACCGCGTGAATAGATTCAGTCACCAGTTCGCGTGCCCGCGGGGGGAGGGGACATCCATTTGATTACATTAGACTCATGCAGTACCCTTGATAACAGTCTCGTTCAGTAGCCTGGTGCACACCACAATCTCCTTGTTTCGACAGCCTCTTTTATGCAGCCATTCAACATTAACTTAACATAACTACCAAGATAAAATGACGTGTATTTGTATGTGATGTACTTCCCCATTAATAATGTGGGTGTCTTGGTTCTCTGCTAATTTGGGTTATTAACCAAGCCGTTATTCTAGTGCATAGATGATTGTGTTCACAGCAATTCCGCTTGATTACATTAGACTCGAGCGGTTGCACGGTTACTTTCGGTCTCGGTCAGTAGCCTGGTGTGGAGGTGGGCGGTCTCCTCGTGACAGCCTACATTCTTAAAATTACTGAGCACACTTTGCTGAAGACTTGCATCTATTGCACAACTAAACACATTAAGGTAGCCGATAACGTACACAGTTTATCAATACTTGTCGATGTTCAAAATCTGTAAGCTTCTCATGATGGAAATTTTCCCTCGCCTCGCCTAATGGGAGTTGTGAATTGGTGAACCATAGCCTACCTAATGTGTCGTTAATTCTCATTCAGCATGAGTTTGTTAACCTCTCAACTCGTTCTAGTGCAGGACCGGAAGCGCTGCCGGCACGAATGAGGTAAAAAACAGGAGTGGGTCGGTTCATTGACGTATGGCACTCGATTCTCCCAGTTCAATGACACGTCGGGTTAACTCTTTGGTCAGTTTGTCAACACTATTGTGAACGTAAAAAACGCAGCTGGGGAGGAACCAAGGGTACGACACTGGGTTGATTTGTAGGATATAGAATTTGTTCACCAACCCCAAAAAGAGATGTAATGTCACAAACAGACAATCCTACTAACAAATAACTTTACACAGTATACATTGGCAACAGGGGCGGCGGCGGCAGGGTATGGCTTGGTTGGGCTACAGCCCCACTAAGAATTGTGTTAGACAAACCATGATATAAACTGTGCTGACTTAGTTGCATTTTTTTTGGTTTTGGTTGTGCTCCGTAAACTACCGTAGCTTGCTCTCTCACTTTGTGTGTTCACGACAACAGAACACTGCACTTGCAGGTATATTCTTTGATGAAATGGGTAGGCTACAACGTAGAAGAGGAACTATCTGAAGAAAATGTAGTATCTATATATTTTGATCGATCTGCCCACCCCTACTGGGTGTGTAGTCGACAGGTTTGTCAGACAAAGTGAAAGAGTTGAAATAATCGCAAATAGGTGATTGCCTAAACTCAGTAGTAGTGACTGGCCAAGTCTATTGCTCTTGATGTAATTTTGTTTAAAGATTTGTGAAAAAAGGAGTCAGTCTGGCGTGATATTTCTAGCTACTGGGAAGTGTGAAATGCACTGTTCTATTGTGTATGTATTCACATTGAAATTCAGACATTGATTTTTAGTCCCACCACTGTATAGATTAGCCCCACCATAGTTTAGCCAAAATAAATACTCTAAATAAATACAGAAATAAATGATCATGGAAATAAATAAATAGGGTAATATTGATTAGTAAATGTAGAATTTTATATTTGTATGTAGATTTTTATGTATAAATATTTTTATACATGCATATATTTAGTTATTTATTCATTTATTTATTATTTTGGCAGACGTGGTCCTCCATATTATCAAACTACTTAAAACTTGTGTGACATGGCAGAAAGTAGGGTCTTTTCATATGGGATGTTGCTTGACATTTGGAAACAGACACTCAGTTTTCAGTGGCACAGATGTGCATGCTTGTCAATTGCAGGTGCGACATTAATTGCTTCACTGTCCAATTAGATCAGAGGCTGAACATGAACTGAAACATGATGTGAGAGTTTGTCTCGCAACAGCTTGGGAAATCCTTACTGGAGAGCAAAAAGTGTGTTATGAACAAAGCGCTGCATAAATTGCCCCCTAAAAAAAAGCACAGATTTGGAAAGGGTTTATCACACACTTGGTTAGTCCTCACACAAATGTGCCACGGCACACGGGTTGAAAACCTCTGGTTTTGTTTCAAAACGGAACGCAAGATACACAGTAAGTGTCAAATACGAGATGATTCCGTATTTTAAGGAAAGAGTGGCAACCCTATGTTGTGTTCCATTGTTTGTTACTGATAGTTTCATGTATGCTGTGGCTGATGCAGAGAACCAACATCAATGTATCACCTTTCACTGTAGAGACAGTACATATAATACTATTTACTACCACAGTACATACATTTGTTGAACCAAGTATTTTAACATTGATTTATTGACAAACCCTGTACATTTTTTATTTGCTCCCAAGATTGTTACCACTGCCAGGGTTGCAACCAAAAGAATATGAAAAAAATTCCTAATCAATGAGTTGATGGGGCACAAGCACTGATATCGATGAGCCTGGTAACTGACGCATTTATACTGTATATACGCAGTTTATAATTGTTTGCCAGATTTCCTTCCTGCTTTAGGTCAGGGTTATATTTTTTATTCCTGATTTTTCTCTTCAGGGAAATGTGCAGTTCTGGTAGACTTGTCCTTGCCTGCGATTGGTCATATGGTACAAACACCACCCCTTTAATGTGAACGCGCTCATTGGGAAAACCTGGGTTGAGTTAACAAATTGATAACAACCGTTGTGACATCTCTTATCCAGATTACAGTTGTTAGGTTTAGTGACTCCAGCTAATGAAAAGAAATCCTGGGCATGTTGATCTTGCTTCGTAGTATAGGCCTCTGATTGGCAGGTCAGAGTGGAACAAAGGCCCTGTGTGCAGGTGAGGAAACCATGGTAAATTAAACACTGCCCCCCACTGCCCCTCACCTCTATCCGTGCCTCAGCTGCCGTCAGCCAAACACACATCATTAGACAATATTGTACGTATATATTTACATGGTGTTTATTTAATTGATGGTGGTGTATGCACTACCAGACTTGATCATTGTATATTATTTTTTATTTCCAACAGCAACTTGATGACTAGTTTAGAATGGAGCAATGTTTGCCACCCCTGTTCTATTGGTGCTGTTTTTATTTCTCCTGTTCTATTGGTGCTGTTTTTATTTCTCCTGTTCTATTGGTGCTGATTTTATTTCTCCTGTTCTATTGGTGCTGTTTTTATTTCTCCTGTTCTATTGGTGCTGTTTTTATTTCTCCTGTTCTATTGGTGCTGTCTTTATTCCTCCTGTTCTATTGATGCTGTTTTTATTTCTCCTGTTCTATTGATGCTGTTTTTATCATGTTGTGAATTTGTTTTCATAATTGGATGATACAGTGCATCTGAAAAGTAATCACAGAGCTTTACTTTTTCCAAATTTTGTTATGTTACACCCTTATTCCAAAATTGATTAAATTCATTCGTGCCCTCAGGCCTGTATTGTAGAGTGGCCAGATGGAAGCCACTCCTCAGTAAAAGGCACATGAGAGCCCACCTGGAATTATTTGGTCTGATTAAACAAAGATTGAACTCTATGGCCTGAATGGCAAGTGTCATGTCTATTGGAAACCAGGCACCACTCATCACCTGGCCAATGCCATCCCTACAGTGAAGAATGGTGGTGGCAGCATCATGCTGTCTGCATGGTTTTCAGCAGCAGGACCGGGGAGACTAGTCAGGATTGAGGGAAAGATAAATGCAGCAATATACAGAGACATCTTTGTTAAAACCCTGCTCCAGAGCGCTCTGGACCTCAGACTGGGGCAAAGGTTCATCTTCCAACAGGACAATGACCCTAAGCACACAGCAAAGATAACAAAGGAGTGGCTACAGGACAACTCTGTGAATGTCCTTGAGTGGCCCAGCCAGAGCCCCGACTTGAACCCAATTGAACATCTCTAGAGAGATCGAAAATGGCTGTGCACTGACGCTCCCTATCCAACTTGATGGGGCAGGAGGGGTCCTGCAAAGAAGAATGGGAAAAACTGCCCAAAAGTAGTTGTGCCAAGCTTGTAACATAATACTCCAAAAGACTTGAGGCTCTAATTGTTTCCAACTGTGCTTCCACAAAGTATTGAGCAAAGGCTGTTAATACTTATGTTTGTGTTTTTTGTTTCTTATTTTTAATAAAACTGCTAAGATTTCAAACACACTACTTTCACATTGTTATTATAAGGTAATGTTTATAGAATTTTGAGGGAATTAATGAATTTCATCCATTTCAGAAAAAGAGTGTAACATAACAAAATGTGGAAAAAGTAAAGCACTGTAAGTAGTTCCGGATGCACAATTTACAATAATAATTGGGAGATATTCTTTTTTTGGGTGTCTGTTCTTTTTATGGTTCTGTATTGTTTTCATTTGTATTTCTATAAAAAATTATTATAATTCATAGTGTGTATTCTTTATATATGAAACTAAAGAAATGTGTTGGTAACAGTTGCTGTGCTCACTGGAAATAGTCTGGCTGAGGACTGGTTACAGGCCATGGAGATGGGAGCACTGCTGTACAGGGAGTCCAGCACCTCCCCGCTGAATGAGTCCCAGGACAGAGAAGAGAACTGCTCCGTCACACTGTTCTGACCACAGCTACACGCATCACCACCCTGGAACCTGGAGAGTTAAGGAAATGGCAGAGGTGAAGACACAACAGACGCAGTGCCTTCGTAAAGGAAAAGCAGGTTAATAGGCTGCTTATTGTCGATCAGCTTGACATTTATTGTACGTGTTGTTGTTGGTTTTATATAGGTAATGTAATGAACATCAGCTGAGGTGTGAGTGGATTGAATATGAGGAACATGAGCGCTGTTGTATGTGGAGATGATGGATTACGAGAGACAGGTTGTTTCTTTATTGGTAGCTGAGTTAGCAAAACTGAAATCACGATGCAGCGTATGATCATTTAAAAATGGCAGCTAGCACTTCTCAATAAACAGGATGGATGTTTCCTGCTAATCAAACTGTCCTGTGTGTGTGTAACCTTTAATGTAGTGCCTGTCTGCTTGTATTGGGTGCGTTACCTGTTGATGAGACTGAAGTACTTCTGCAGGTATCCTGGGTCCACATTGCTCTTGCAGAGCTCCAGTTGAGTTCGGGGGTAATAGTGAACATAGTTCACACACATCTCTTCCATGATCCCAAAACCTCCCTGGAGAGATAACGGGAGTAGCAGAGAGAGAACGAGAGATGAGGAGGAGTCTTGTGCGGATAGTGTGTGCATGTGTGTGTCTGTGTATGTGCAGCTGTCCACAGTCCTAAACATCACATCCTCCAGGTCAGAGCCTTCTTCCCACTGTGCCCAACCCAAGATTAGTCATATATAAATGGCCAGCATTGCCTCTCAGAAACCCTGTGGTCGGACCATGTACCCACATTAAACCCAGATACTGTCTGGCTAGTAAATACAGTGTGTGTGCATGTAATGTGTGTGTGTCTACTTGTGTGCATTATGCGTGCTTGATATGTAAACATATGCATGGCTGCTCTTTCTCTTAACACACTCACCACTGTAGGCTGGCTTCTGTCCTCTGTATTATAGGTACATTTTGTCAGAAGTATGTCACCCTGTGGAAGACACACATTTTAGGCATCTCTATATTGGAGACACAAAACGATATTCCCATTCAAATCCTACTTTCCTTACGTTATCTGCACAATCCTAAAAAGAACCTGAAAGAACTTGTGAACGTTAAGCCCCAAACATTAAATTATAATCCTAACCCAATTTGAACTTTTAGCTTAATGATAACTTCTAATTCAGATATAGCCTTTGTCCTCATCTGGACTGGCAATATGTAAGGTTCAACATTCTCATTTAAAACTGTATTTTTTAAACCCTAACCTGAACCTTACGACTAACCTCTTAACCCTAATATATCCTCTATAATCCAAAACTTACCCATAAGAATAAAACAATGTATTTATTTATTATTTCAAATTAGGCATTCATACTACAAAATCTGTTACGGGTTACTGTACTGAGTTCTGGTTTTCAACACAAACACACAAATACAAGCATTTATAGAACATGTCCCTGTCCAGTTTAACCTTGGACACTGGTTTACAGAGGATTTGCATTGTTCATATTTAAACAGGCAATGAGCATATCTGTTATCAGGCAGAGCAGAACAGATGAAGTGACAGACTGGTGAGCTGGCATTACTGTCTGTCCATCAGCTCTTTTATTTTTATCTTGTTTCAGCCACAGGCATTTGCTACCCTTCTACATCTCCAGTAGTCCTTCCATTATTTCATTACACACACAGTGTAGACCTTGTAGTCCTCACCTCGTGGTGACCAGAAAACAAAAATCCATGTTACCTAATTTTAACCCTAACCTTAGCCCTAATCCTAAACTTATCATAATAAATAATTATAATCCTATAACATAACATGTATGTCTAAAATAACCTTCCTCTAATGCCTAAACTTAACCCTAAACCTTACCTGGATTGCCTGAACCTGAAAGTACCCTGAGTTGAAACCTTCACCCTAACTGTAGCTTTGGCCCTAAACATAACCCCTAAATCAGAAATTCAATTTATCCTTATGAGGACCGGCAAAAGGTCCTAATATGGGCATTTTTGTCAAATATTATTATCCTTGTGAAGACTTCTGTTCCTAATAACATGTTAAACCAAAAAACACACACACACAATGGGATTACTGTACATGGGAGGACCAACAATTGAATAAAAAGATCTATTTATAATTTCTGGGCTCCTGCCAATGGAGCACATGTTCTGCCGCAGCAAGGCTTTGAACCCATGCCCTGCTGTCAGCTAAATGATCTATTTCATCATTCCCCACTACAAACAAACTATGAATCACTACCCTAAACCCAACCCATAACTAGAGATGGATGACAAATTAAAGAAAAAAATAACAGCATCTTAATAACTCTCAAACTAGACTGGACACGTCACACAAACCTCTCCGAAACAAGACCAAAACATGAGTCGCACGTGATAAATGAGACACGCTACACCGCAACCAGCAGCGTGCTGTTGTGCAAAGCGAGGCTGGCTTAAAGCAGTCTAATTCTACGCTTTAAGTCTATTTTTCTCGTCAGCGCAAGAGTTGCTGAGACAAGTAGATGCACTGAAATAACTTTGTAATCCAGTATAAATTCCCGAACAACCTCAATATAATTATTAACCTACATTCTAAAATTCAGATTGCACAGGTTGAAAGGTTCGGTATTGTATTTGAAGCTTCTCATAAAACACGGACAATCTAAGTTGATGTAGTAGTTGACATTCTGTGATACAGAGACAGTTGAAGATAAATATTTCCTTGCTCACCTGAATATTGCATTAAATCGATATAAGGACTGCTTCTTGTTGACATACATGTTGCCAAATGACATCAACATTTTGTTTAACTATGGCTTTGAGTAGCAAAGCAGTATATGATACCCTGAAATAAAGGCAATTCTCTTAGGAGCATTTCCAATGTACTTATCACTATGACCGGTTTTACAGACAAACCTTCCGTGCAATCAGTTAGAACTTTCATAACTTATTACCTAACATTTCCTACCCTTCTCGCTTTTTTATGAGTGGCTCTACATAACCTTCTGTTTTGAACTAAGCTCTTTTTCCCCAGCATTTCCTCTCTCTCTCTGCTCTCTCTCACCTGCCTGCCCGCTCGCTCTATCAGCCTGTCTTCTATAATATAGGCTTTGTGTGCCCTATATATTCGTAGCTTCTTGAGATATTAATAAACCTCACAAATTCAATTATTCAGGATGTAGACTTTTTGTTTTAAACAGATTATTTAGCCTCATAAGACTGAATAATATTGTATTATTTCAAGTGAAGTATATACACTTGAAATAATATATGTTATCAACCATAACATTATGACCACTGACAGGTGAAGTGAATAACCCTAATAAACTCTTGTGGCACCTATCAGTGGGTGGGATATACAGGTCCTTCTCAAGAAATTAGCATATTGTGATAAAGTTCATTATTTTCCATAATGTAATGATAAAAATTTAACTTTCATATATTTTAGATTCATTGCACACCAACTGAAATATTTCATGTCATTTATTGTTTAAATACTGATGATTTTGGCATACAGCTCATGAAAACCCAAAATTCCTATCTCAGAGAATTAGCATATTTCATCTGACCAATAAAATAAGTGTTTGTAATACAAAAAAAAAAGAAAAAGTCAACCTTCAAATAATTATGTTCAGTTATGCACTCAATACTTGGTCGGGAATCCTTTTGCAGAAATTACTGCTTCAATGCGGCGTGGCATGGAGGCAATCAGCCTGTGGCACTGCTGAGGTGTGATGGAGGCCCAGGATGCTTCGATAGCGGCCTTAAGCTCATCCAGAGTGTTGGGTCTTGCATCTCTCAACTTCCTCTTCACAATATCCCACAGATTCTCTATGGGGTTCAGGTTAGGAGAGTTGGCAGGCCAATTGAGCACAGTAATACCATGGTCAGTAAACCATTTACCAGTGGTTTTGGCACTGTGAGCAGGTGCCAGGTTGTGCTGAAAAATGAAATCTTCATCTCCATGAAGCTTTTCAGCAGATAGAAGCATGAAATGCTCCAAAATTTCCTGATAGCTAGCTGCATTGACCCTGCCCTTGATAAAACACAGTGGACAGACACCAGCAGCTGACATGGCACCCCAGACCATCACTGACTGTGGGTACTTGACACTGGACTTCAGGCATTTTGGCATTTCCTTCTCCCCAGTCTTCCTCCAGACTCTGGCACCTTGATTTCCGAATGACGTGCAAAATGTGTTGTTGTTTTGTTGTGCTGCTTCTCTGTAGCCCAGGTCAGGCGCTTCTGTCGCTGTTTCTGGTTCAAAAGTGGCTTGACCTGGAGAATGCGGCACCTGTAGCCCATTTCCTGCACACGCCTGTGCACGGTGGCTTTGGATGTTTGTACTCCAGACTCAGTCCACTGCTTCCGCAGGTCATTTAAGGTCTGGAATCGGTCCTTCTCCACAATCTTCCTCAGGGTCCGGTCACCTCTTGTCGTTGTGCAGCGTTTTTTGCCACACTTTTTCCTTCCCACAGACTTCCCACTGAGGTGCCTTGATACAGCACTCTGGGAACAGCCTATTTGTTCAGAAATTTATTTTTGTGTTTTACCCTCTTGCTTGAGGGTGTCAATGATGGCCTTCTGGACAGCAGTCAGGTCGGCAGTCTTACCCATGATTGCAGTTTTGAGTAGTGAAACAGGCTGGGAGTTTTTAAAAGCCTCAGGAATCTTTTGCAGGTGTTTATAGTTAATTAGTTGATTCAGATGATTATGTTAATAGCTCGTTTAGAGACCCTTTTCATGATATGCTAATTCTTGAGATAGGAGTTTTGGGTTTTCATGAGCCGTATGCCAAAATCATCAGTATTAAAACAATAAATGACCTGAAATATTTCAGTTGGTGTGCAATGAATCTAAAATATATGAAAGTTTAATTTTTATCATTACATTATGAAAAATAATGAACTTTATCACAATATGCTAATTTCTTGAGAAGGACCTGTATTAGGCAGCAAGTGAATATTCTGTCGTTAAAGTTGATGTGTTAGAAGCAGGAAAATGGATCATATTCAAGGGATCATATTCAAGATTTTCAGATAAATGGCAGATTTTTATTTTATATTTTAACAGTTTAAGAATACTTCCCTCAGATCCATAATTCATCTTGTGTCACTAGCCTTTCAAGACTAATTTATTATTATTGTTGGTATGCATTTGTATTTGTATTTATATTTGTATTTATGTCTGTGTGTTGTTGTTCTGTGTATGTACATGTACATGTGTACTGTATGGTGTGGTCTGTTTTTTTTTCATTTGTTTGAAAATATCTATAAAAAATAAAAAAAGAGGCAGGAAAATGGGAAAGTGTAAGGATTTTAGTGACTTTGACAAGGGCCAAATGTTGATAGCTCGACAACTGGGTCAGAGCATCTCCAAAATTGCAGCTCTTTTGGGGTGTTCATGGTCTGCAGTGGTCAGTACCTATCAAAAGTGTTCCAAGGAGGGAAAGCGGTGAACCAGTGACAGGGTCATGGGCGGCCCAGGTTCATTGATGCACGTGAGGAGCGAAGGCTGGCCAGTGTGGTCCGATTAAACAGACAAGCTACTGTAGATCAAATCACTGAAAAAGTGAATGCTGTTTCTGACAGAAAGGTGTCAGACAACACGGTGCATTGCAGTTTATTGTGTATGGGCACCTGTCAGAGTGCACATGTTGACCTTTGTCCAATGTCGAAAGCACCTACAATGAGCACGTGAGCATCAGAACTGGACCACAGAGCAGTGGAATAAGATGGCCTGGTCTGATGAATCACGTTTTCTTTTATAGCATGTGGATTGTCGGGTGCGCATGTGTTGCTTACCTGGGGAACACATGGCACCAGGATGCACCCTGGGAAGATGGCAAGCTGTCTGAGGCAGTGTGATGCTTTGGGCAATGTTCTGCTGGGAAACCTTGGGTCTTACCATTCATGTGTATGTTACTTTACAGTTACCAGCTACCTAAACATTGTTGCAGACCATGTACACCTTTTCAAGGACATGGTATTCCCTGATGGCATTGACCTCTATTAGCAGGGTAATGCACCCTGTCACAAAGCCAAGCTGGTTCAGGAATGGTTTGAGGAACACAACAACAAATTTCCCAGATATCAATTCAATCTAGCATCTGTGGGATGTGGTGGACAAACAAGTTCAATCCATGGAGGCCCCACCTCGGAACTTAGAGGACTTACTATAAGCGATCTGCTACTAACGTCTTGGTGCCAGATACCACAGCACAGTCAAAAGGGGGACCTACACAATATTAGGCATTAGGTCATATTAGCTCATAATGATATGGCTGATCAGTGTATATTTAAATTAGATGAGGGTCAGCCTTATTTTATTGCCATGATTTGTATTTGTCAATGAGTGAATTATGTATAAGTTAAACCAAAGAAAAAATAAATCTCTGCTGTTGCTTCACTGACATTTGTAGACGTTCATCCATTAACACTCCCGGTGCAGCACCCTAAAAAAACAGCATAGAGATGTTACATGGGATAAAGTGATCTGCAGTGACACTTCCCTCTAAGGGGACAAGTGGACATAAACCATGTCAGGAAAATGCCCTCCACACTACATTTGTTATGTTCCTCCAGTCCATTCAGGTTTTTCCTTTAATTTGTCACGTGTGTGTGTGTGTGTGTGTGTGTGTGTGTGTGTGTGTGTGTGTGTGTGTGTGTGTGTGTGTGTGTGTGTGTGTGTGTGTG
>JACXGM010005992.1:0-13044 GCA_016801145.1 Umbra pygmaea
TGTAAAGGTGTACAGGTGTCAGTATTCTGGTGATTGCGATCTGTGATATGTGCTGTGTTCATGTGTGCTGGGAAGTGCAGCCTCCGTGTCCTCTAACTGTGATCTATGGTGTGTGCTATGTTCATGTGCTGTGGGAAGAGACGTAATACCATCCCCAGGATGCGAGACATCTTGCTCCGATGCCGGAAACCTTACAGATTGTTATATTGTGGACACATGTTGCATATTTTGCTTAAGATCATTAGCCTACCTATTTAAGTCCCCTTGCCGTACAGCTATGTGTTCATATGACCTGTCTGAAAATGACGCAAAAACCACAATTTTCAAAAAATGAAGTTACAGTTCTTTTGGAGGACGTGGAGAATAATAAAATCCAGCTATTTTCAAAGCTGAAAATTATATTACAAATGGTGATAAAAAATTCCTGGGCAGAAATCACCCAAAAAATAAATGCTGCTGGCTATGGTTATGAGCGCAGCCCAGAAGAAGTTAGAAAAAAAGTGGACGGACTTTGCAAGTGTGACAAAACGGAGGGCTGGAGCACTTCGAAGGGAGAATAATTGCGTTCGTCACGCTATTGTATTGTTTCAAATAATTTGTAATGAAAAGCAAACCTGACCACCTCAACTTTCAGTCATCCAAATCACTTACAGTGGATGGTGAAAGCTTCGAAATAAATAGGCTATAGGGTCGATAGGTCTGAATAGAACACATCCCAGCTGCTGCGAAATAAACAACGTCGACACAACAAACTAACAAGGAACTATGCTTCTAACCACAGGTCAGGAGCTGTCGTTCTAACCACACAAGTCTGCGATGCAGTTTGCGAATGTTCGTTTGAACTATGGTTTCGGGAAACACCAAATCGTTGGACTATGTTAGTAACGACGGAACTTGCGACCATAGTTGGCTAACAATGCTTTCGGGAAACGCACTCCAGAGTAGTTGATCAGCAGACACCAGACAGCGTAACGTGGACTCCAGCTTCTGGTTGGCGCGTTCCTTTTGCCCATTGGTTTGGGGTGGTACCTGGAGGAGAGGCTCACGGTGGCTCCCATAGCTTGGCAGAAAGCCCTCCACACTGCTGAGACGAATTGCGGACCCCGGTCAGAGACCACATCGCTGGGCAGTCTGTGCCGCTGGAACACTTCCGGATATACAAAGCAAATTTGGAAAACCTGTCTACCACTGTGAGGATAACAATGTTCAGTGTTACATTCTGAAGGAGGGATTCCGGTGACGAAATCTAGTGAGAGATGAAACCAGGGCCGACGTGGAATAGGCAAGGGACGCAGAAGACCGGTACTGGGTTGATTCGTGCCCTTGTTGAGGGCAGAGACAGAACAGGCAGATAGGTGACGTCCTTCTTCATGGCGGGCCACCAGAACCTTCTGCCCAAAAAAGCTAGGGTGCGGTTAATGCCTGGATGACAGGAGAGATGTGTGGAATGACCCCACTTCAGAACAGACGCTCTCATAGAATCGGGAACAAAATGGCGGTTGGGTGGTACGTTACCAGGGCTGGGCTCATTCCTAAGAGCTGCTTTGACCTCCTCCTCGATACCCCACGTGATGGCTCCTATGACACACTGACTGGGTACAATGGTCTCAGGTCTAGGGTGATCGATCTCCTCCTTGAGGTACATCCGAGAGAGGGCATCAGGTTTTCCGTTCCTAGAACCTGGTCTATAAGTCAACGTGAATCGGAATCGGTCAAAAAACAGGGCCCATCTTGCTTGACTAGGAGTGAGTCTCTTAGCAGTGCATATGTACTCCAAATTTTTATGGTCAGTCCAGACGACGAATGGTTGTTCTGACCCCTCCAGCCAGTGGCGCAACTCCTCTAGTGCCGTCTTCACTGCCAGCAGTTCCCAGTTGCCCACGTCATAATTACGTTCTGCAGGGGAGAGACAAACTGAAAGATAGGCACAAGGGTGGACCTTACCATCGGCGGGTGATCGTTGGGAAAGCACGGCTCCCACTCCAGTGTCCGACGCATCAACCTCCGCAATGAATTGAAGTGCTGGGTCCAGGTGTGCCAAGACAGGGGCAGTGGTGAAGCGCTGTTTGAGCTCCCGAAAATCCTGGTCAGCATTGGGGCTCCAGATGAAAGGGCGAGCAGACGAGGTAAGAGCCGTGATTTTATGGCCAACAACCGCTTGGATGCATCCTTACCCTGCACAGTATGGTCAAAAACCTTCCTCATCCCCTCTGTGAACTGAGTGTACGATTCTGATCCAGAATGCAGCCTCTCCCACATAACTCTGGTCCACTGGGGCACCTCCCCTCCTAATAGCCCTATAACATAGGCAATCCTTGACCTGTCAATGGCAACGTTAATGGCTGTTGGTCGAAAACGAGCCCATACTGCAACAGGAATAAACGGCATCCCCCTAAATCCCTGTCATACCTGGCAGGAGCAGAAACCCATGGTTCCCGGTGTGGTGTGGGAACGGGCATCGGAGTGTTCGTGGGTGGCGCAGGCGGAGACGGAGGTACGGGTTGATGTTGCAAGGCATGGACGTCGGAGGTGAGGGTCCGGAGGGCAGTAACGATCTCCTATATAGCTGCATCATGATGTTACAACATAGCTCCCTGATGACTGAGAGCATCCCGAATTTCACTGGAGTCCGCTGGGTGCATGAATGAGGCCGGATTATTCTGTCAGGATAACTCGGAATAGACCCAAAAGCAGACTGGAAAAAAGGTAATGAGTCTTGTGTTTTAATGTCAAATCCAGGCAGGTTTAGACAAAGGTTGACAAGTGGAGCACGAAGAATAGTCATGAAATATCATAAACCATTGGTGACAGATGCTGGGTAACAGAGTACGGTCTCCTCAGCAACAGACAAGATCAGCAGGCAGATGAGTTCCGGAATGCCAATGAACCAAGGTAGTGAGACTGGTGGCATAAAGAAAGGACACGATGAGTCACAGGACAAGGGAAAAAACAATAATAATAATACTAAGCCGGCGACTAAGACAACGCACTGGGTGGCTGAATAATCTGTCAGGGACTGACTGCCAAAACCTCCCAGATAAAGGGAGGCAAATCAGCCCCAGGTGCGTTGTAGGTGCAGGTGGAGAAAATCTGATGCTGATTGCTGGGATGCCTTCAAGGAGTGCAGGAACCCGGGAACTGGTGAGTATGTCACATGAAACAGACAAGACAGACAACATACACACAAAAGGAAACCAGACCCAAGTTAAAAAAAAGTATATTTAAATGTACTTGAAATGTATTTTATTTATCCTAAATATACTTCTAATATATTATTTTGGTAGGTATATTTTGAAAGTATACTTCAAATATACTTAAATACATTGAATACAGACTTATATTATTATAGGTTAAACATAAATATACTAGAAGTATAATACTGGAGTATAATTTAAAAATACTTTTTTTTTACTTGGGGAAGTGGGAAACATACAAGGAGTGGGAAAACAGCTCAGGGAGGCGGGACCCTGACAACAATTATCCCAACCATACCTCAGACTTCACCAAAGAACCTACTGTGGCCATCACAGTCAGCTGAGTTGTACCCCATAGAAAATCTCTGGTGCGATTTCACAAAGGCGGTTGCAGCATGCAAACCAAAGAATATTACTGAACTGGAGGCCATTGCTCATTGCCGAAACACTTCAGATTTTTATTTTACCTAGTAGTTAATTGCAATCACCTGCTTTCCCAGGTATAATCCAGTCCATTATTAGAAAGAGAGAACAAAAATCAGAAGTGTTTCGGCCCTCCAGGACCAGAGTTGATGAACATTCCTCATGAGGAATGTGCTAAGATTCCTCAGGAATGCTACCAGAGGCTGGCGTCTGGCTATGCATCTCGTTCACAGCAGGTCAGAACAGCAAAAGGGTGCTCTACTAAATACTAAAGATGCTTGCCATGAAGACTGGAGAAATTATTATCAGTTAAATTTGCAGTTGAATTTGGGGAAACTGCTTGAACCATGTGTTGTGTAGATCTATTACAATCGATTTTGTTTGATTTGTTCATTGCAAACAGCTGAAGGTCTGTACATTTTGACATCAAACCTGATTTGCAATGGGTTTCGAATCATTTTGATTGCAACTGTATGTACAAGTAATCATTATACAATGACAATTGTTATTCAACTCCCTCCTGTGAAAAACAATGGAAAGAGTTTGAGGCCTGCAAAGCCACAGAAAGGGGCTCAAATAGTAGGTGGGACAGAAGTCAACCCTGCCTGGTTCCACGTTCCAGGACAGAGTATTCAGAGCAAGTGTTATTAGTACAGTCACTGGCCTGTGGAGATGCATTCAAAACCCTGACCCATGAGCTATATTTGTCACCAAATTAAAATTTTCTGAGAATAGCAAATAGGTACACCAATTCAATTCTATCAAAGGCCTTCTCTGCATCCAGGGAGACCAGAAGTTTAAGGGAGTTTGCAAACCATTTGTAATAGATAATGTTAAACAAGATCTGAATATAAAAATGAATGATAAAAATGAATGTCTACCCTTAATAAAACCTGTCTGTTTCTCTGAGATTACTGCTGGGAGTACCACATCCAGACGCCTCGTTATCAACTTTACAAGTACCTCTACATCAACATTATTGAGAAACACCTGCCGCACCGCATCCAAATTTTGCCGTATCCGGTAAATTTGCTGCAGCGGTGCGCATTGCTTCAAATTGAAATGAATGGACTTCCACCGCAATGCAACCAGTTTGCCGTGCCTGGTGTGAATCCAGCATAAGAGGCCTGAATTAAGAACAGGAAGTGGGGACCTTCCCCTTAAGAAGAGGTGCTATAGATGCTTGTGTTAAGGTTGAGTTGCCCTCAATACTGTCCAGTATCCCAGTCCTTGCTGATAAACAGCATCCCCACAAGTGAATGCTGCCACCACCATGCTTCACCATGGGGAGTGTGTTCTCAGGCTGTCTTGGCTTTATGCTTCACATTACATTTTGCGCTAAGGCTAAAAAGTTCAAATTGGATCTCATCAGACCAGATAACCTTTTTACAATTGTTTGCTGTCTCCCACATGACGTTTGGCAAACTCCAAATGAGATTTGATGTTTTTTTTTCAGCAATTGCTTTTTCCTCGCCACACATCCATGAAGCCGAGCTTTGTGGAGCACCCTGGTTACACTTTTTCCATCATGGACGGTTTCTCCCTTCTCAGCTGCAGATCTTTCCAGCTCCTTTAGAGTTACCATTGACCTCTTGGTTGCTTCTTTGGCTACGGCCCTCCTTACCTGGTCATTGAGTTTTGGTGGATGGCCTTCTCATGATTGTGCAATATTCTTTCCATTTTTTAATACAGGATTTACTGGTGCTCCCGGGGGATGTTCAAAGTTTTGGATGTTTTTGTATAACCCAACCGTGATTGGTGCTTTTCCAGAACTTTATCCCAGACTTGTTTTGATAGCTTGTTGGTCATCATCATGATATTGTTTTATCAGCTGTTGGTTTATAAATGTTATATTAAAAAATGATTGGGCCGTCCAGATGCAGGTGTATTTATTTTGAGATCATGTGATACTTTATTTGCAGACAAGTATCATAGCAGCCACTTAGCAAAATGCTAATTGGAGTCAGGAATCAGCTAATCTAGAGTCCAGTCTATGGCATGCCCTGTCACTCACAAATTTTGAGTTTGAAATTCAGAAGCAATGCCTGATGTGAACCATGCTTCGAACAAAAGACCAAATATTAAGAATAATTAATTGCATAAAGCTGGAAAAGTTTACAAAAGTATTTCTAAAAGCGTTGATATTCATCAGTCCATGACAAGACTCATTGTTTATGAATGAAGAAACATCAGCACTGTTTCTACTCTCCCCAAGAATGGCTGACCTGCAAAGATGACTGCGAGAGCACAGCATACAATGCTGAGCAAGGTTAAGAGGAACCCTACAGTGTCAGCTAAAGACTTACAGAAATGTCTGGAAAATGTTAACATCTGTGTTGAGGAGTCTATGATACAGAACAACAGGTCTGCACATCTGAAGTTTGCAAAAGAGAAAGTGGATGTTCCATAGTGCTACTGGGGGTGTTTAGAAGGAACACAAAACACTGCATGGAGAAAAAAAGGCACAGCACACCAATATCAAAACCTCATCCCAACTGTAAGGAATGGTGAAGTGGGGAGCATAATTTGAGGCTGCTTATTCACAAATTTTTAAGACATTTTGCAGGAGAATGTAAGGCCATCTGTCTACCAATTGAAGCTCAACAGAAGTTGGGTGAGGCAAAAGGACAACGTTAAAGCGCACAAGTAAATCAACAACAGAATGGCAATGGCTTCAACAGAAGAAAATACACCTGATCTCAACTCAATTGAGAAGCTGCGACACAAACTCAAGAAGATGATTCACACCAGACATCCAAGGAATGTTGCCAAACTGACAGTTTTTTTAAACAAACTGTCCAAAATTTATCTTGACCATTGTGCAGGTCTTCAAAGAAAATTTTAGATTGAGGTTATTGCTGCCAAATGAGTGTCAACCAGTTATTAACTGTTTATATCTACGTGGTGTGTTCAATATGAAAACATATGATTGTTTGTGTGTCATTAGTTTGTTAGATTGTGTTTGTCAATTGTTGCGATTTAGATAAAGATCAGAATTCTTTTGACCAATTTATTCAGAAATCAAAAACCAAAAGGGTTCACATACTTTTTCTTGCCACTACATTGATATTGTTCACTCTGAATAGTTGGTTGTTGATCATTGCTAGACAGATATGTTCAAGTATTTCCATAGATTGTTAAGCAAATATACACACAAAAGTATATCATCCAGGAACATTCACTTTTGCATTGTTAAGCAACTACAGGGTGAATCTGGTTTTGTGGATTAGATTGGTCCATGTGCTGGAAGGTTCATTGGTCTTCCAGGGTCAATATTTTAAAGCATTCTGAACCAGTGTTTTATGTATGGTTTTGCAATTACTTCATTCTAGTCTGTACCTTTCCATTTAGTTGATGTCAAGCAACATATAACACGAGGCTGCCACCGTCATGCTTACTAAAAACACAGAAAAGGTGTACTTTTTCAAATATCAGGTAACTTCTGTTGTTGCAGAGAATGAGTTCAGGCACCTTATTTCATGACTTTTAGGCCGTGTTTACGCCTGCCATAACTAAGGTTTTGGATCATTGTTTACCCAAAATATTTTCATATTTGACCATGTTTCTATTTTCAAGCTTTTGCGTCAGTAATTTGACACTTCATTGAATGATTGTCTCATTGAATGATTATCAAACTTTAATGGACTCTGTGAATGTATACAACCAGTTAAAACAGTATTTGAAAGAAGACAAGTTCAGCAGGACAGTTACCATTGTCCTGTAGTTTAATCTGATCTCACAAAGGTAGTGAAGGTCACAGGCAAAAGCCATCCTGTAGTCTAAAATCCGTGCTCTCACATGCAGCCCATAGATGCTTTCCCCCCATTTTTTACAAAAAATCTGATTGGAGACTAAAGGCCTGCTACAACTGCCATTCGACTTTGAACAGTAGAAATCTAATGTTTCCTGCGATGCACTTCCAATGCCAGAATGTAGAAGTGATGTCAAAATCAGTAAATAACAGGACAATATATGGAACAGGTCAAAGTGATATAACACTTTCTGAAGACACTATACTTACCCATACAGAAGCTACAGTTAATGAGGGACCTGTGTAGCAGAAGACTACAGGATGTCAGGTAGTGTGCTAAGAAGTTTGGAAATCGATTAGTTCTTTATGATATCTCTGTGGTATAAAACTGTCAGCCAAATACCTACAAATCGATTTATAAGATTTGCTATAAAAATAGCCTATAGTCTAATTCTGGTGGATGTACAAGTTAGAAGGACTTGAATTTAGTGAATTTGCATGTCATAGCTTAGGGTCAATGTGAGTGAAATTTAGACAACATACATACTGTAAAACTACAAATCCCTTGATTTTACTACAACTGATTTGGCTGAACAATAAAAACAATTTTGAAGATATTTTACTCAGTTCGCTTCTGTTACTTCCATATTGGTATGATTCGCGGTTCTGGCTTTGAGAAAAACTCCAACAAAAGTTCAAAGGCCTCAATACAAATTTATCCTAATGAAGAAACGAAGACCTACGTGAAAATTTGACTGTTTCTCAATTTCTTAGAGGGTATCAAATGAACTCATCACATTCATCGGCACGGATGTTGGTGCAATGATGGAGTAGCCTAAAGGGTAACCCTGAAAAGATCCAACGCTGCTGTGTAATCAGATCTCACGCGCTGGGCAGCGGTGAGTAAATTACAAAATAAAACTGTCAGAAAAAACTTTCAAACCCACCAAATAAAATTACTTGTGTAACAAAGTAGACTAGTTCTAAATAATTGCAGACACCTTAAACCTTATCAATAAGGCATATACTATAGCCTTATAAAATCAAATTTTCTAAATAAAAAGATTCACGCTGTTGCAGTATCACGTTCAGAAGAAATATGTGATGGACAGAAATCTGTGAGAGAAAGCAATCAGCCTCTGAAATGTCATGCGCTTTGGTCCAGTAAATTGCCAGAGGGCGTGAAATATTGGACATGAAACAACTGAATGTTCAAGACTAAAAATATTTCATCTGTTCTCATCATATTGTTGGACATCTCCACAATTGACTCACACCAATTTCTATATGGTCGTTCTATTTTAAGGTCGCATTTAGTGAGACAGCTATTTGTGCCAGTAACTGAATGGTCGGTGGTTCGAATCACTAAGTGTACACACTGGTTTTACCCTTGAGCAAGACATGTAAATCTATTAGCTTCAAATATCTCCTGTCGCTCTGGACAAGAACATTTATGCTTAGTGACTAAAATGTTCATGTAAGTGTAACATTTTAAATGTATTCAGGTAGGCTTCATGTGCCCATTTCAAATTTAGTAATGGAAGCCTGTGCCGAAAATCTAAAACTGCCAGCAACATCAAGAAATTAAGGGGCGACAAAATACTAGGCCTACAACATGGGTTTAGACCTAAACTTCAGCACAATTATCTCTCCACCATCAATAATGACAGCAGCATATTAACATAACATTGTGATAAAATGTTGCTGCCACTAGGAGAAGCCTGTAGCTACTCAACCTAACCTCACCCCTTTGCGTATTGATAACACGTGATTACACTTTACATTTTCGTGTTATTCATATGCCAAATTCAGTTTTCGCGTGCTATAAAGGCGCCATAGGTTTATATTGGGAACAGTCTAAATGGCAACACAAGTTTAGGCAACACCTAACATTGACCGGTTAAGGTTAGGCAACACTCCAGTGTGGTTACGGTTAGGGTAAATGTTATAGGTGAACGGTTAGATATGATTTCGGTGTATGTCTAACATAAACATTTTGGCGTACCTATTACACGCGAAAATTAAATGTGGTGTCTCTATAGCAGGATAAACACAACATCGTTGTGTTATAGGCTACGGCGTTGGGTGAGATCAGGCTACTATTAATGAGAAGTTATTGAGCACGTTTTAGGCCACACATTTTAAAACCTAAAGTCATCACACCTTTCCAAATACACAATTTACTTACAATGTAATTTCTCTGTTTTACTTGATTTAACACCAAATAATGCTTAAGATTCAGGACCGAAATTGTCAAATCCTAAAATATACATGGTGTTATTAGCTTATTAGCTTTCCTCCTTGTCTTTATTGATCTGTGCAATAATATATACGAAATATGCTTCCCCACAATTTAATTTAATAGTTGTATATCTCAAAATTCTCTAAACATGTCTATACACACCAATTGGCACAAACAAATTGTCAGCATTCAGTAGTTTTCATAAACATTTTAAACGTAGATTGAAAGGGAAATAGTTATATTTTGATGAATGCATAATTTCACAGGTAAGGTGCAATGTATTGTTAAGCAACCACGAACCACTAAAAGAGCATTCAACGCAATGCAACCAAAATAAACCCAGCAGTCAACGTATATAATTTCCTTTCCAGAAATCCTTACAGTGCATTTTGTAAGCATATTTGTATTTCGTTGGAGTATACAAACTTTTTCAGCTATATAAATTTATTATTTACATCGTGATGCTAACGTAATATAGTTACCTATTGTAGCTAGAGATTTAATTCATTTCATAATCCATTTGCGTGGATTCGACCCCCAAACCTTGGTATCAGGCTGAACAAACGGAGCATTACAGGACAATAGCATTACAAGTAAGGATATTTTGGAATTCACAAAATTAGGACGAATTATGTAAAACTACAATAGACCCACATTACACCTGTTAATATTGTAAGTATGGTTAATATAATTTAGCATCAGCAGTAGAAAAAGTTGAAGGTCTTATACTCATAGACTTAACATAAAACAAACTCTTAAGTCTGTATCACAGCGGTATCTCACTTGCTGGATAAATAAGATAAAGCATTTTAGAAACATGATGTTCCTGAGAGGCATGTAGCCCACATTCAAGTGTTTAATGTGAGATCATGGTGGATGGTGAAACTAAGACTATTTTAAAACAGCAGTATTCGGTCATTCATATTTGCACATTGAGCCCGTGCATGGCAGCACGGTAGTGAGGAGTTGAAATATCTCCAAGCACAATATTGAGCCTGGCCCTTTGGGCGAGAGTTATAGCACAGAGGATTTGGCACGGTTAAGGGGAGGATGTCTCTCAGCCCGGAAGTATTATCAGTCTGATATACTGCATGCCTTCACAATTTCCCACCTTTTTAAAACAACATAGGGCATATCAACACACACAAAAATCCGAAAAACACCCTTTACGCACAGAGCCATGAATGTCGAATTCCTATAGCCTATTGGGAAAAATAGTTAAAAAGTAATTTTGTAAAATAGAAAATAATAAAGCGATAAGATAAATTACATGATAGAGACAGCTTGTCCTGCATTTAAAAGACAAATAAAAAATCCGAAAATATTGAACCTACATATTATAACGCAGATATGCAAATGTGTGCGCAAATGTGTATGTCAATTAAGTTGTAGTAAAATAGCTATTCTATTTACAACTACGTAAAAATAAAACACGTACATCGACGAATTGTTGAAATATATTAAGTATTCCGATTCGACTCCTCCCCTGGCCATGCCCTCTAATTACCGGTGCTTCGCTCGCACTAAAGCCTGCACAGTACCGCTTCATACTCACAGAGTGAAAGAAAGAGAGAGAGAGTCAGGGGAAGAAAGAGTGAGGGGGAGAGAGCGAGAAAAAAGAGGGAGTGTTTGCATGGGTATCCGTCTATAATTAATTACCTTACAATCTACAATAACTTGTTAGTGGTGTTCAACAGCGGCTTAATTTTGTTCATCACTGTCCTTTGGACGGTTACATGTTGTGGTTCGTGCGTCACCCCGGAAAAGTGAACAGAAAAAGTGGGACTTTAACTGGACTCAAAGTCTCCCTTCCCTGCGGCAAAGCTAGCAAAATGCGCTTGCAGAAGCATCTGTGATCGGATTTATATTCGCTATATATCCCACAACTTTTATTGTACGCATTATAAGTTTCGAATATAACTAGAGCAAAACAATTCAGTGTCACTTGATAAGCTACCATGACCTCCAAAGATCCCACGGTTATGGAAGACCGGAGACGCAGTGCGCTGGACCAGCTCCCTCCGCCAGCCAACTCCAACAAGCCTTTGACGCCGTTTAGTATAGAGGACATTTTAAACAAGCCTTCGGTGAAGAGAAGTTACTCCAGTTGCGGGACAGTGCACCTACTGTCCACCAGCGAAAAGCTGTCCTCTTCGGGTCATAGCCTGTCCAACCGGGCCCTGTTCACCCAAACCTCCCCGCTATGCGCTCTGGAGGAACTCGCGAGCAAGACCTTCAAAGGTCTCGAAGTTAGTGTTCTTCAAGCCGCGGAGGGTATGTCTGAAGAGTTACATATTTATTTTGTTTATGTGTTAATTATATATAATAAATGTAACCGGTTAAAGTTTGTGTATCGGCTGTGGGTCTGAGTGCATAACTTTAAGGATGAAATAAAAGCACGATAATTTAGCTTAGGATTTTAGCAGGGCCAATAACTGTGAATCAGTTTTCTTTACTATTTTAACCTGAATCACTTGTTTAGCGTGTCAATTAGGTTGTTTAAATGTAAACAACATCAGGCAAGTCCACGATCTATAGGCCTTAACGAAATTCGTTATGGGGGAATATTGCAAAACAAATAATAATTCTCCACATAATGCAAACAAATTGTTATTTAGTACAATTATCCGATTCGAGATTCATTATTATTTTTAAACATATTCGTACAATCTTAATCTAATTGCTTTTTTATAAAATAAAGGCGCATTTTGACAATAATGTTGTTTATTATAATAATGGTGGTGTTTAAGGTGGCTTGGACGGAACATTTCTTGCATTCTAGGGTTTGGAAAGACCACCTACCATGGTGATTCAATAAATACATATAGGCTAATCTTTATTTTATATACCCTCTCACAGGCCGAGACGGCATGACACTCTTCGGATCGCGGAATAACCCAAAAAAGCGGCGAAAGTCTCGCACTGCCTTCACCAATCACCAGATCTACGAGTTGGAGAAGCGTTTCTTATACCAGAAGTACCTAAGCCCAGCTGACCGTGACCAGATAGCACAGCAGCTTGGCCTTACGAACGCACAGGTCATCACCTGGTTCCAAAACCGGCGCGCCAAGCTCAAACGTGACCTGGAAGAGATGAAGGCGGATGTGGAGTCGGCCAAAGCCGTGGGTACCGTGTCGTTCGAAAAGATGGCCAAATTAGCCGAGCTAGAGAAATGCGCAGCTAACGGTGCACTGGGCCCTAACAGGTCTGAGTCACCCTCGCTACCGAACCATGAGCGCAACACTCCAAATAAACTATTATTGTCCTTCCCTTCCTCGCCATATACAGACCATACCAGTAGCAAGGGCTGCTCCGAGGATGAAGAGATAGACGTGGATGACTAAGGATTTTACAATTGGATCTCTCTCTTACTGCAACGAAAGTTTGAAGTGCAATTTTGCAGCACATGTGTTCATGAGGATTATATTAAGAAC
>JACXGM010005992.1:19813-33983 GCA_016801145.1 Umbra pygmaea
TGGGGTGGGGTTTTTCTTGTTTTTATTTGTTTTTAAATATATGTGTTTTCATTTCAAATTAAAATAAACCTATATTGACCCCACACTGGCTATTCTACTTGTTGCTCTTTACATATCTATAATTCTACATTGTGATTTCCTATCCTGTTTGAGCACTGGTTATCCAGATTTGGTGATCCTGAAAAGTTCCTATCCGGATAAGATTGATCCGATCCAATGTTGCTTCGAAAAACTGGCTCAAAAGTATGATGGATTACGTGATCACGGATCGCAAAAAAAAGATTACTAAATCCGGATCAATTTTATCCGGATTAAACCTTTTGAAAAACCAGGCCAAGGAGCATTGCCTGATGTGAACCATGCTTTGAAACAAACTAAATCTCTGAAGACCTTAGATTAAGAATTGCTCACTTGCATGAAACTGTTCAGGGATACAAAGTACCTCTAAAAACCCTTGATGTGCTTCAGTCCACTGTTGCTGCTCGGTAGTTGTCCTGCAAAGATGACTAAAGTGTCCACTTAAGACTTACAGAAATCTGTGGAACATGCTAACATCTCTGTAGAAAAGTCTTCTATATTTAAAAACTATTCTGCACATCTGAATTTTGTAAAAGAGCATCTGGATGTTCCACAGGGCTGCTGGCAAAATATTCTGTGGACAAATGAAACCAAAGTTGAATTGTAGGAACACAACACCATGTGTGGAGAAAAAAGGAATAGCACACGAACATCAAAACCTCATCCGAACTTTGGGTGGGCAATATGAACTGATAATGATATAATATCACAATATAGTTTACAAAAAAAATGCCAACTTTATTAGCCCTTCAAAGTTAATAAATGACAAAAATGTATTATCTTTGATTGACAAAAGATTGGAAACTTGTGGCAGGTATTTCTTTACCGGATGTCACATCCCACTGGGTACAGGGCATTTGTCTGTTCTACATCTTTACAACAAAAATACATCTTTATGACATCTTCCCAACATCTTGTGCCTAGTGGAGTGTGGGAAACTGAATGTGTGAACGTGCCACCACTCCAAAGGATCAGTGAAACTGTCTGATGCCGTCATCTGTGTATCTGTCCAGCTCTTGCTGAATGACCTGTCTCTGGGTGCTTAAGGCAAGTGTCCTGGTTTGTAGGGATGAACTGATACCACATTTTTTATTGCAGATAACGGTTATACAGAACTTTCAGTGTATGCTGAGTCCAAGTACCAATCCAATACCAGCATTTATGCTATGCTATGGTTGTCATAATTATTGAACAGAAAAACAGTAAACAAATACCAATTTAAAAACCCCAATCCATAGCTTTGCAAAATATGAAGAAAGATATAGAACTTTTTTATTAACAAATGTTTCAAATGTCTCAATGTGCTCAATGTCAATTAATGACATTTAGCACACGCTCTTATCCAGAGCGATTTACATTGAGTGCATACATTTAAGAGAAACTATAGGTGAAACAACCACAACTCAGCAGTAAGAGCATTCAATATTTAAAACAGTGAACAGGCAAAAAGAGTGCTAGAAAAGAATCAAACAGATGAACATAAAACATCTTAAGACAACAGAGGTGGAATTCAATGAATTTAAGTACTCATTTAAGACGAAGGTTTTCAGATGTTTCCTGAACATAGGTAGAGACTAGGGATGAGCTGAGTATCCATATCCGTTGTCGGGAATGGGTGTGGCCTTCCTGGGAATGGGCTGATCTATCCGGGAGCAGTTAATTTCAGCCTAACATCGATATTGTTTGCAGAGCAATTACTATATGTTTGATAGAAAACATTGCTCTGTAGCTCAAGTTGGAGGTTGTTCTGTAACTATTTTTTTTTAATGTAGCAAATTCTCAGCAAACCATATCGATTTCAGGCTTGAAGAAAACACTTCCGGGTAGCTCCACCCACTTCTGGGAAAGCCACGCCCATTTAGAGTATAGAAATAGATACTCAGCTCATCCCTAGTAGAGTCTCTGCTGTTCTAGCCTACAGTGGAAGCTCATTCCACTGATTGAGGAGCCAGGACGGAGATAAGTTTTCACTGTTTGGATCAGGAACTGACTTCCCGAAGTTGTGGGATGGCCAGCAGCCAAGAAATGGCTGAACGAAGAGTGTCGGGATGTAGAGTTTGAGCATTGCCTGAAGGTAGGGGGGATGAGCATCTGTTGTTGCTCTGTAGGCAAGCACCATTGCCTTGTAGCTGATACAAGCTTCAACTGGGAGCCAGTGCAGTGTGTGTAAAAGTAAGGTTCTTTGCACTCTTTGATGGCAACACTGTGCAGTTGTCAACTGTGATGGATTTGTCCTGGAGCAGACCAGTCTTGTCAGGGTTGAGCTTGAGGTGGTTTGCTGACATGCACGTGTAGAGATGCATGTTTTCAACTGGGTGTCAGAGGGAGAGAAGGAGATTAATAGTTGAGTGTCATCTGCATAGCAGTGATAGGAGAGTCTATGTGAGGTTATTACAGAGCCAAGGGATTTGGTGTAAGAGAGAAAAGGAGAGGGCCTAGAACAGACCCATAGGGAACACCGGTGGAGAGTGTTTGTGCATCAGAAAAAGATCCTCTCCATGTCACCTGGTAGAAGCGGCCAGGAAGGATGCAATCCAAGAGAGTGCAGAGCCAGAGATGCCTAGATCTGAGAGGGTGGATAGTAGGATGTCATGGCTCACAGTGTCAAAGGCTGCAGATAAATCTAGAGGAATGAGAACAGAGGTGAGTGTGTTAGCATGGAGTACAGCAGTCTCAGTCGAATGGCTCGTCTTGGAGCCTGACTTATGAAACACAGTGAAATCCCAGGGCTATATTAAGTTGGTGGAAATTCTATAACAATTCAGTGCGTCAAAGTGGATATGTAGCCTACCCTGTGGCACTTGTTAGTAGATAGGCTAACCAATTGAAGTTAGCTAAAAGGTAAAGCTACAGCACAGAACAGACAGGCTTGATATTTAACAGCAAATCTAGTTGGAGGGTAAAAAATAAACAATGCAAATATAAACATTTAGCCTAGCATTAGCTAGCGCTAGCTAGCTTCTTTGCATTAGCTACAGTTGCTCAAACTAGCTAATGTTAGCTAGCTTTAGCTATACTTTTTTGTTATTTTCTACATTATCAGTCATTGTTAACACTTTTGCTCTTGGTTTTGTAACACTTTTACTAACAAATATAGTTTACTTAACTAAATGTTCAAAGCCAACTTTTGCTAGCTAGCTAGCTTACATTACATATCCCTGTGCTTGTTTGATGATATTGATTGGCAGTTGCAGGCAACATTGATGGCTCTATTTTTTTTTCTATTATTTCTAAAAATGTTTAGCTGGCTAAGCTGTATAAATCAACTGAAATGTTGAAACCAGACCAATAGTTCTGTTTGTCTAATTTCATAAACATACTAATTTATTATGATTATCTACAACCTGGCAAAATCCATATCATGGCACAAAGTTACACTGGTTTGGACATTCATGCTGGTATACTCACCCCTAATCCCAACTGCAAAGTAAGGTGGGGCAGGGTGTGTGGCTACTTTACTGCCTCAAGGCCTGGAAAGCTTGCTACTGCATCATCATTGAAAAAAAAGAATTGCAGGAAAGTGTAACACCATCTGTCCACCAGTTGAAGTGCAGCAGAAGTTAGGTGATGCAACAGGTACACAACCCAAAGCAGAAATCAACCAAATAATGGCTCCTACATCATTAGCTAGGATGCTACCAAATACTCTGCAGATAATCTTTGGTCATGAAATGCTGATTGGGTCAAAACAAACATGTCCAACAGTACTATCTGATACGTTAAAAACATTTTAATTTGATGTGTTTGTTGATGTTTAATTTGAAAAATTAAAGAATGTTGTGTGCCATTATAAATGGAATAGCGCTTAGCTTTAGCTTGCTACTAACCTGAAAACAATTAAATTGATTTGAATGTGAAAATTACATGGATTCAATTAAATGTTTTGATATAGTTGAAATTGATTTTAATCATTGTTACTATGAATCTTACCTATATTAAAAAACTAATATATGGTAAACAAAATAAGCAATCTATCCAACTATCAAGCCCTGTTGCCTATAAGCAACTGAAAAATATTGACAGGACAAATTTCTGTATGTACATATTCAACCTATTGCTGAGCAAGAAACATACACGTTGCAAATAAAGATTGTATTCACATATAATGTCAGCATTATTATTGGAAATATCCATGCAAATGTTGTAGTGTAACTAAGAACTAACATAGAAGAGGTGTATAAAGTGTTTTTCTTCTATCAAGAGCAAGGATTACACAGTTTTAATGTCAAAGGGCATCTTCATATTTTTCCAGATAAATTTTTTGCATTGAAGTGTAATGGGATTAAATGTAATTTTTTCTACCCTATGTACTGAATTTAGAATAAAGTTAGTCATAAACAAAAGTATAAGATTTGATATTAAAAATCAATAAAAAACAAATACATTTTCTTAAAAGCAAGAGTAAATAAAAAAAGTCATATTCAAGTACCGTATTCCGATTGGAATTTAACATCACTTGAAAGTTAATGTCAAAACAGTTTTTAGTACCGTAGTGCACGGTGTAGTATTTCACAAAGTGAAAACAGAACTTTATTTCATTGACCAGCCTTACAAAACCTGTATATCATATATTTCCTAATATAAAAACAAATCTGAAAAAGCTATTTAGATGGGACAAATATTTCCTACACTATACATTTAGACTGTAATTTCAATGAGGACATGACAAGTTGTGCCACAGTGTTTGTCAATGGGCATGCGCCGGTCCATTTCATATATAAATTATTCATTTTAAAAGAGAAAGTACCTTAATAAGTCTCACATCACAAGTAATTTATCTCAGTTTAAAAGGGTATATTAGAAGTTTCGATTTATTTTCCCAAAATTGTGGTTTTGGGGAAAAATGAGCCAGGGCCTTGGGGTAAATTCAACCAGTGTTGTGTCATGTTTATAGGCAAATTGTTTTGCTGTTATTCCAAACATACAGTTAAGAATCTACACAAAGCATAAAACAAATAATCTGTGAAAGTTCCTAAAAATAATAAAAGACTTCCGTTTCTATTTCTTCTGCTTAGAGACTTGGCAAACCATCTTTAGGTTTCAGAACTGTAGACAAATTAGTAATATTTATTTCATGAACCACAATAATATCAGCACAATGGGGGATTTAAACCTGCACTATGTAACTTTTTTGAAAACTATAAACAAATACAAAAACGATGATTCGGGACTAGTAAATGATAGGAACTAGCGTATTGGATCCAGGGGTTGAAAACAACTTAAATAGCAGAAAATATAGACAATAGTAGAACTAGAAACAAATGCAAATTATGGACATTATAATAATGTGTAGTTTTGGAAATTTGTTATATTGTCCCTGTATACAGTAAAAACATATAATACAGTAAACATAATTTAAAAAATCTATGTATATCTCAGGCCAACAGGACAAATGCAAATAACATTACATAGTGCAGCTTTAATTATGAACCATTATACTACCCCAATTCAGAAAAAGTTGGGACATTATGGAAAATACTAATATCAACAATGATAGTATATGACAGTGATTTGTCAATTTACTTTGACTTGTATTTAAACAGAAACATATAAAGACAAGGTATTTGATGTTTTACCTAATCAACTGCATAGTTTTTTAAGGAAAATGTTCATTTTGAAATTGATGCATGCATCACGTTCAAAAAAAGTTCAGACAGGGTCAATATAGGACTTTAGCAATAAGACAAGTTGAAATAAGAAAGTGATATGAAAGAGGTGAGGGAATCGTGTAATCATAGTATATATAGGAGTCTTCAAAAAAAGGCCTAGTCCTTCACGAGCAAGGATGGGTCGAGGTACGCCAATCTGCCAACAGATGCGTCAGCAAATAATCCAACATATTGAGAACAATATTCCCCAAAGACAAATTGGTTGGAATTTGGGCATTTCACCTTCTAAAGTGCACAAAACAATTAAAAAAGTCAAGGAATCCAGTCAAATCTTGGTGTGTAAAGGGCAGGGCCAAAAAATCCCTTCTGAAAGTACGTGATCTCTGATCTCTCAGATGTCACAGTCTTAAAAATGAGTCTGTAATGGATATACTGAAATCGGCTTGGGAATACTTTGGTAAACCGTTGTCAGTGAACAGCATTCACTGCTGCAACCTCAGATGCAAATTCAGACTTTACTGTAAAGCAGAAGCCATACATGAAGACTTGACAGAAGCCCCGCCAACTTCTCTGGGCGTGGCCTCATCTGAGATGTCCAGTAGCACAGTGGATTCATGTTTTGTGGTCCGACGAATCAACATTTCAATTAGTTTTTTAATAAAACAGCTGTAGTTTTCTCAAGGCCAAAGAGGAAAAGGACCATCCAAGCTGGTCAGCCTCAGGGCCGAAAGCCAGCATCTGTCATGGTATGTGGGTGTTTTAGTGCCCATGGCATGGGTAACTTGCACATCTGTGAGGGCACCATTAATGCAGATATATAAGTGGATATTTTGGAGCAACAAATGCTGCTATTCAGACTTTGTCTTCTCCAGGGAGGTCCCTGCAGTTTCCAGCAGGACAACAACAAACTACATTTTGCCTGGACTACAAGCACATGGTTGCGTATGTTAGCATGGCCTGCCTGCAGTCCTGACCTGTCTATGATTGAGAATGTGTGGTGCATTATGAAAAGCAAAATAAGGCCTTGAGGTAGATTTGTGCAGCTGAAGACATGCATAATGTCTTCAGTGCCAAATGCTTAAAACATTTTATTAAAAGAAAAGGTGATGCTACACAGTGCTAAATAGTTGACTGTACCAACATTTTTGGAGTGTGTTGCAGTCTTCCAATTTGAAATGAATGTACAGTATATTGTCAAAAATAAATTAAATTACAAAAGTAAAACATCAAATAATGTGTTAATAATATCTTTTGTACAGGGTGAAATTAAATTTTCAAAGTACATGTTTTGTTTCTGGTTGTATTTAGAGTTTGGTTGATATAATATTTAGTAATAGGCCTGTCTTCCCAGATGGCTCAACTTACCCTGTCAGCTGGATCAACTTACCATTAACATGAGGCACATTCAGCCACAAGACCAAATTTTTTGGAACCCCATATTTTGTTGTCTAGTTGAGTTAGACACACTGCTAAGGTTTCAATTGATGGCACACATACTGACATTGTGGTGTATGCATTTGTAAGTAAAAAATGGCTCATATTACCCCACTCTCCCCTACGTGGAAAGAGTTTCAACCCACTGTACTTTAATTCATGCAGGACCTGCTGAAATAACTAAGGGAACACTCAAACCACACATTGGGTCTCGATGAACAAAATATATTAAAGCTCAAAATCTTGACTGTATTTTGTTGAAAACAAAATGACTTGAAACAATGGAAAATGAAATCACCTACTAATTGAGAGCTCAAACACCAAAAATTAAAGTAAACTGTTGAAATCACAGGCTGTTCCAACTTATGTGAATTTCATCACGGCAACTCATAATATGACTTAGTAGAATGTATGGCCCCCACGTGCCTGTATGCACTCCTGATAACGTCTGGGCATGTTCCTGATGAGATGGTGGATGGTGTCTCCTCCCAGACCTAGATCGGGACATCAGTTAGGGCATCAGTGAGCTCCTGACCCACCCCCAAACCGGTCATGCTGATTGATGTTGCAGGCAACATAGCGTTTACCATGGCGTGCTCAATGGGGTCCTGCTTTCACCTGTGAAGAGAACAGGGCACCAATGATGGACCTGCCAATTCTGGTGTTCTCTGGAGAGTGCCAATCGAGCTGCATGGTGCTGGGCTGTAAGAATAGGTTCCACTAGAGGACGTTGGTCCCTCATGCTACCCTCATGGGGTCTGTTTCTGACAGTTTGGTCAGAAACATGCACACTGGGGGGTCCGCGTGGTGCAGTAGGCAAACTGTCTGCATTGCAGGACATTCTACATCACGATGATCATGGGTGCAAGCATGACCATAGGTTCTCTGACTCTCCCCAGGTCTCCTTCACGAGGCAGTGCAATATTGGCATAGCGCTGCCCGGGATTTGGGTTAGATAAATCAGATTATCTATCCTAACTCCCTTGTGTTCAGATCGGGCGCCTGTAAATTAAATTGTGGAAGTATAGTCAGCGAACGTAATAATCCTGTGCATGATCCAACTAAAGGCTTTGTGTTGGGTGAACATCGAAAAAAGGATTGTGGTTAGATGAACCTCGTCATCCTACAGATCTGTACAAGGAGTTGCGGAGCTACCGACTAGGCAGGATTAAAGAGGAAATTGGGAAGGGAGCAAAGCCTGGAAAAATCAACAAAAAACGATTAAAAAAATAAACATGCATACCAGCAGCCCACAGGAGGTCATTTTTGTAGGGCTCTGGCAATGCTCCTCCTGTTCCTCCTCACACAAAGGAGCAGATACTGGTCATGCTGCTGGGTTGATGCACTTATATGGCCCTGTTCCCAGGTTTATAATGTCAATGCCTACAGAAAATCATCTACTTCCAGGTAGGATTTCAGATGTTTTCAGAAAATGGGCAGAGACTGTTCTAGCCTCCAGTGGAAGCTAGTTCTACCATTAAGGAGCCAGGACGGAGATTAGTTTTTACTGAGTGCATCGGGAGCTGGCTTCCTGAAAGTGTGGGATAGTCAAAAGCCCAGAGGTGGCAGAACGTAGAGCAGGGAAGTAGGGTTTGAGCATTGACTTAAGAGGATAAAAGCTTCAACTGGAAGATAGTGGAATGTGCCGAGAAGCAGGGTGACATGTGAGAACTCTGGAAGGTTGAACACTAATTGGGCGGCTGCATTATGAATAAGTTGCAGGGGTTTGGAGGCACACACTGAGATACCCATACCCATTCATGTTTGATGTATTGACACTGGGCTCTCAGTGGGCTGATAGACGTTGTTAAGTAGGTAGTGTAAAACATTGTTAACATTTATGTATGCTTTACACTAACTAATCAACCACAACTGTCTCCCGGCCTGGAGATCAACGTAAAGGTTGTTTTCACTCCTATAGTTCAGTGAACTCGGTGTGATTCAGGGATAAAGTTGCACCATCGTTGCATTTTGCAGTTGGTTCGGTTTGCTTTCACATTGCACTTTGTCAAATGCACCAAACCCTGCAAACAGAAGTCACATGGCTGGGCTGTTGCCTAGCAATGGATTTCCATTTAATCGGTCCAAGGCAAACTCGCTGTCATGTTCCTGGTCTCAGAAATAATGGAGCAACAATAAATTTATGCGATCTTGGGGTTTTTGGTTTTGCTTTGGTGTTTCCACCAATCAAATATTGTAATACAAGGTGAACAGTATGAGCATCTGACAAGGCATGGAGTTGTGGAGCATTTCATCATTCGAATGAGAATGTTGTTAAGTAGGCTATTTCCCCTCCCTAAACCAATCCCTAACTACAGAGTAGAGTGCTAAACGCGAAGCAAAACGATGACCCGAAAGGTGCTTTCAAAAGGGCTCTGGGACAATCTTGTGGAAAGGTACAAGATAAGCGAAGGATACAAAAAAAATTCTAAGACTTTAATGATCCCTCTGACTTCGGTTCAGAGCATCATTAGGAAGTGGAAAGCATATAGCACCACCAACATCTTGCCTAGAACGGGGCATCCCTCCATCCTTCCATTAGGAAAACTACCAACAGGCCAATGGCAACTTTGAAGTCCTTATGGCTGAGATTGGTCAGTCTGTGCATGTGACAACAATCTCACAAGCTTTACTCAAAGCTGGCCTGTATGGCAGTAAATAAAGGAGCCTCTTTGAAAAAGCGACACATGGAAGTGTCTAATGCCATGCTGTAAAAGGTTTTATGGTCAGATGAGACCAAGACTGAACTTTTTGGACTGAACTGCAAGTGTTTGGCAAAAACCGAACACATCGCATCACCCAATACCTACTGTGAACCACATTGTGGGGGTGTTTACCTTCAGCAGGTACTGAGCAATTTGTCAGGATTGAAGGGAAAAATGGATGCTGCCAAGTAGACCCAAATTCTTGAGGATAACCTGTGGCCCTCAGCTAGACACCTGAAGATGGGCTGGTGGTTCATCTTCCAGCAAGACAACAACCCTAAACACACCAAATCTGTGGATGGACTTGAAGACAACAATAAATCACCGCTCAACCCCAAAAATATGATGGAACTTCAACAATTCTACAAGGAAGAATGGGTAAATATTCCCCAATCTAGGTGTCCAAAGCTAATAGAGAAATATCCAAACAGACAGATGGCTGAAATTAAATAGATGGCTCTATGAAGTCTTAATTCATGGGACACTTTTCCAACTGTGTTATTCCAGTTCAATCTTTTTTTTACATTTCCTAACTGTTGCCTTTATACATTAATTGAATGTTGTAAGGTAGGAAGTGTAAATAAAGTTGGAACATACAGTAAAAAAAATGACAGGTGTATGATGATTTTCATGATTTTCTATCAGCACTATATGACCAGACCCTCTCTCCTATCCTGTAAGCAGGAGGGTCCCTGTGGTGCCAGTTAGCTTTCTCCTTCTGTCTCCCCTTCGCCCTCAGCAGGTGATGGTGAGTCTCAATACATACATGCTCAGAGCCTTGAATCCAGTCATCAACAGCAGGCACCTCTTGAATACTAGGCTGCCATGATGCGAGGGGTAGCTGATACCCCAAGACACACTGGAAAGGAGTTAGACCTGTGGAATAGTGGGTTAATGAGTTCTGTGCATACTCTGCCCAGGGCAGAGTATTAAGAAATGGCCCAACACCTGGTTAACCCTCTCTACCTGTTCATTAGCCTCAGGGTGGTACCCTGATGTCGAACTCTTGGTCACTTCTAGTCGCTTCATGAAGGCCCTCCAGACCTTTGACGTGAACTAAGGGCCTCGGTCAGTGACCACATCCTCTGCCATGGGAAGTTCTGGCAGGGGAATAAAATGATTAGCCTTTGAGAACCTGTCCACAATCCCTAAGATAATAGTATTACCCTCTGAAGGAGCCAAGTCTGTGAGGAAATCAACAGAGATGTGAGACCAAGATTGCTGGGGCACGGGTAGTGGCTCTAACATACCTACATGTAGACGTCTGGGGCTCTTGGTCTGCACACATATGGAGCAAGAGAGAATGTGTTCCAGAATGTGTTCCACCAATAATGCGCCGCCAACAGCGGTTGAGTGTGTATTGTTCTCGGGTGACCGGAGGCTCAGGTGATGATGGAGTGCGCCCAGGTGATGAGCCGTGCTCTGAAATTACGTGGAACGTAAACCCTGTCCACTGGGCAATCCTCTGAATCCTCCTCCAGAACTCTGGTCCTTCTAATGTCCTGCTCCATATCCCACTTGATGGGGGCAACAAAACACGTAGGGGACAGAATGGAGTCTGGAACAATGGTATGAGGCTCACCCTCATATTCCCATGACAGGGCATCAGCCTTGATGTTCCTAGACTACGGATGGTTGGAAATGTGGAAGTGGAAACGGGTATTAAACAATGCCCACCTGGCTTGGCATGGATTGAGACGCTGTGCCTGACTCAGATACTGTGGTTTGCGATGATCTTTATACATGAGGAATGGATGTAGGGCCCCCTCCAGTCAATGGCGCCATTCCTCCAGGGCTAATTTTATAGCCAGCAACTCCCGGTTGCCCACATCATAGCTGCATTCTGCCTCCGAGAGCTTCTTGGAATAAAAACCACAGGGTTGAAGCTTGGCAGGGATACCCTGGCACTGCGAAAGGATCACTCCTACCAAAGTCGCTGATGCATCTACCTCCAAGACAAATGGGAATGTTGGGTCTGGATGGCACACCAGTGGAGCCATAGAAAAATTCTTCTTCAAGGCCTCAAAGGCCAGTGTCACCTCAGAGTGACATGGGAGAGAAAGAGGAGAGCCCTTGATGAGAGTAGTGTCATAAAGTGACGGTGTGGGTGATGTAGAGAGAGGAGATCCAGGCAGGTAGATGGTGGTTGTTTAATTTAATGACGCTGCTCTGGGAAGACTGGACAATATATATATATATATGTATACCACAACGTTGCAGGGTACACTCGAAGCAAATGGCAAAACAAGTATATGCAGACAAACAAAATACAACATGCTCTAAAGCGGCATCAGGACTCACTTTTTACAATAGTAGCGGTTTAACACCAATCTTCTTCTGAGCAGCAAAAACACACCATGTATCACCTTTGACAATATAATAATGAATCGCGCCCTCCTCTCCTTCACCCGGACTGATATAGGAACTGAGCGAACCAGCTGAACGTGATTAGTTGATTAGACCAGCTCAGTCCCCAATCAGCAGAGGTGGACAAAGTAGTGAGTAAAAGTACTTTTCTGACTAACTCTGAGTTCACAAGTTTTGGGAAGTCCCTACTTAAGACAAAATTGATCAGGTAAAAAGAGTTGACATGTTTCTGTTGACCATGATTGATATTTTCTTTATTCTTTCTAATTGTTTCATAGGTTCCTATAAACAGATACGAGTCCATGATCTCAGTTCATATGGAACGAGAGTCCCACTCTGGGACCACGTTACAAGTAGTGAGAGGAGCTGCAACAACACTGACATTTTTAATGAAACATTTGTAAAAGTTAGCAAAGCCCAAGGATCGTTGCATTTCCTTAACTGTGGTCGGTTTAGGCCAATCTAGGACTGTTTGTAACGTTCACCAGTTCCCCTTCCCTGGAAACTGCCACTTCCTCTTCCTGGACTGACCTGAACTACAATTCCCATTCCCCAGTTCATCTTCCTGTGAACTACAGCTTCCCTGGTCTTGCCTCCCCAGAACTACATTTCCCATACCCGGACTCAATTATCCTAATTCAGTACACCTGCTCACTCCACTCTGTATTTAAGCCACACACTCCTCCTTGCCTCTTTGCGAGGTATTGTGAGTATTTGATTTTCTCCATTCTAAGCATTCTATTCTTGTATTGTTGTTCCGGTCTGACCTTTGCTTTGTTTGTTGATTATTCTGACTTGGATTTCCCTTTGTACCTCTGATATACTCTGATATTGATATTTTGGCCTGACCCCTGCTTTGTTGTATAATTCTTCTGTCTTGGATTATCCTCAGTGCCTCTGTTTTTTGGACCTATATATACCTGTTGATAATAAACAGTGTTTTTTCATTCCTTGGAGTATTCATTACAGAATACCTCGCCCAAATTATAAAATGGCTGCGAGTGAGCCATTTTTCAGTGGCTGGGACCAGGAGGATCCTCTATGGGACTTCTACGAAGCCTCCTATGAGGACTTTTTAGTCAGGGAGGCTATAGATGGGGACTACATCCTTCCCTGTCGTGTCTTTGAGACACCTGCCCCTTTTGAAGCTCCTAAGAGGGCACCCAGTCCCTGTTCCAAGACGGTGGCTCCCAGTCCCAAGAAGGCCACCCAGAGTTCAAAGACGGCTACCAGCCCCAGTACCAAAAAGGCTACTAGACCCAGTTCCAGGAAGGCTACTAGTCTGAGTTCCAAGATGGATACCAGCCCCAGTCCCAAGATGGATACCAGTTCCAGTTCCAAGAAGGCTACTAGTCCCAGTTCCAGGATGGCTACCAGCCCCAGTTCTAAGACAGCCACCGGCCTCAGTTCCCAGAGGGATTTCATCTTCAAAGAATTAAGGAAAGACCCTGAAGTAGATGGGGACTACCGGGATTGGATGAAGCAATGCAGCCAAGCCACCAGTGCTCATCCAGAGTTGGTCAGCCAGTTCTTCGCATGGGGGACCGGTTATGGGTCACTCCAGACAGAGGCTGAGGTCTTCCTGGTTAAGCGGCTGCTTACACGATCCCCTCAGCTAATGCCCTGTTTGGAAGCCATTGGGGCCTCTCGATGTCCTGGCAGGACCCTGCTCGCCCAAGTTCCTTAGCCACAAGAGGTCATCCAAGTTCCCCGACCAGAAGAGGTCATCCAAGTTCCCCGACCAGAAGAGGTCATCCAAGTTTCCAGACCAGAAGAGGTCATCCAAGTTTCCAGACCAAAAGAGGTCATCCAAGAATCCAGACCAGAAGAGGTCATCCAAGTTTCCAGACCAGCAGAGGTAACCCAAGTTTCCAGACCAGCAGAGGTCACCCAAGTTTCCAGACCAGCAGAGGTCACCCAAGTTTCCAGACCAGAAGAGGTCATCCAAGTTTCCAGACCAGAAGAGGTCATCCAAGT
>JACXGM010005993.1:0-33782 GCA_016801145.1 Umbra pygmaea
GCAGGCTCTATAGGACGCAGGCTCTATAGGACGCAGGCTCTATAGGACGCAGGCTCTATGTGACACGCAGGCTCTATGTGACACGCAGGCTCTATGTGACACGCAGGCTCTATGTGACACGCAGGCTCTATGTGACACGCAGGCTCTATAAATATATATGATACAGAGACTGTGGGATTCTGACTGTACTGTGTCTCCTGGCAGGTCCTTCTGAGGTCTCTACCTCTGTGAGGTACAACTACAGACGGCCCACCTGCCCTGACGCCTCAGTGGGGGTGCACATGCACACCCCTCCCCCTTCCCGCCACAGGAAGAGCCACAGTCTAGGCAACAAGTGAGTCTGTCATGTTTGACGTTGTGTATCGAAAGCAGCTAACATGCCCGCATAGACCAAAACCCATGTAGGACGAACAAATGTACAAATAGGTTTTCAAAGTAAATTAGTATTGCAGGATTTGTGGTTTGAGCCTGACAGAAAATAACACCAAAATAAAATGGATTTGTACATGTAATCATTCCTCATAATACATTGAAGCATTTCTCCAGTAGAGGTTATTGATTTAAGATTGATTACAATCTTGTTTACTCTCTTTCTTCCACCTCCACCCAACCACACCTTGCCCCACCCAGCATGATGGCGTACAGCATGGCAGAGAGTAAGAGTACCACGTTCCCCAAGCCCCGCCACCTGTTGGATGACAGCTTCCTGGAAGCCCAGAGTCCGGCTAGAATCGACCCGCACAGCATCTCCGTATCCAACGGCATATCTTTAGGTTCCTGCCTTAATACATCCTAAATACTGTTGGTTAGATGGGATTCACTTAAATGTGTCAACAAATCCTCTATATATTTGCAATATTAAAATAATTTGATTATCAAATAAGCATATTTACATGAATGCTTTTTCTGTTCAGGAACAGAAATGTAACGCAGACAGAGATAGGCGATAGGTGCAAAACATTCTCTTTGTCCTGGAAGGTGTATAAACATTGTGACTCGGACCCTACATAGTTTCCAACATGGCGCTTTTTGTTAAATAAATGCCAACCCTAACTAGCAATCTGTATCTAATCCCGTTACTGATATCGAGCCAGCTACAGTAGCTAGATCTCTGTATCGTTTGACAAAAACAGATTGTGTAGCTTTTTTTCCTTATTTACCATGTTGTAAACACGTTCTCCTATATCTGACGAACTGGAAATTAGTCCTAGATCAGGATGTTTCCCTGCAATAGCGTAATATGATCATCGTAGTAACCAACAAACTCTGCTAGCTAGGAAAGGACTGGCTCGAGTCAGATTAGCTGACGTCAGCTAGCTAGCTAATGTTGTTTGTGCCACACTACATTTTACTTTAGAAATATTGCTCAATGTTAAATCATGTATGTCTTGCGGATAGCAGGGAATATGTGACTGTCTCTGTACTAAACGTCAGCTTGTCAGGCTTTAGAGCGTTGTGTCGTGTACCAGAGCTTTCCAGTTAGGTAGCGGTGTGTATCCATGACAACTGTGTTTTACTGTGTGCTTTACAGGAAGCAGTGAAAGCTCATTCGGTGAAGAACTCTCACCAGGAATGGAAAGGTTAGTACTCAGGTTCGTCATGGCAACACAGCCCAGAACCTAATTAACCTTATTATTTTTAATCACTTTGAAATGAGTCACACTTTGCACACTATTAGTGAATGAAATACATTTGCACCTATATCTACGGTGTATTGATGGGCTGCTTTGCATGTTACATTTATAGATTTCCCAACTAATCGACTGCAAACGCTAACTATAAATGTAAGCCGGTATATCATGGTGCTTAGGATCGATATCACGAGTGATTCACTAATAGTGTACAAGTAGTTGTTCATCTGTATCACCTCCAAGGGATTACAGAACTGATACTAACACTCCACCCATTTTGAGATGTTAGTTTTTAAATTGCCACTCTGTCTGATCGTGTCAAATCAACACACTGCATAAAACTCACCAAAAGCAATTGTCAATGTTGTACGGTCCCGGTACTTGAACTTCACCAACGTTTCTTGTATATATCTGTTTCCATCACCGACAAGAAATGCAATTATTTCTTTAACCAATTCCCCCACTTTAACTCTAATCACTTGAATCAATCAGACCTGGGTCTAATGACATGCTCAATAACAAAAAGTATGTATTTTGGTAACTATATATATATTCTTTATTTCAGACCCATGGGTCCATATCATTTACAAACAACAGACAACAATATATGTATGATTGGTTCTGTTGTGTTTGGGAATGTAAATCATACCAGATGTTTGTTCCAGGTCTGAAAGGAATTCCAGAGTATTTGGCCCTTGTGAACATGAGGGGTATTTACTAAATAGCTTACTGGCCACTGAGACTGACTCTTACACTATGTAAACACAGGGGCCGCATGTATGCCACACTGGGCCCCAACTGGAGGGTCCCGATACGCAACTCCCCTCGAAGCCGCAGCTATGTTTACAGGTACAGTGCAGTGGTGTTGGTGGGGTTGGGTTATGTCACATGTTCTAGGGTCATAGGTCATCCATCTCTGGTGGGAGGGGTCAGGTCACACTGTCACCTCCGTCACTGCATGCATGCAGCATCCGTCTCAGTCCGTCTCCTCACGGTGTTGGTGGAATTTGACCCCAGTTACTCCTAGCCAGCTTTAGTAGTTAAAGGGGAACTTCAGTATTTTACAAATGAATGTCAGATTGTTCCCCATACTGACAGTCTGTCATGGACCTATTTTTAGATGTAATTTTAATTTTACATAATGGTTAGGCAGAGCAAATTGAGAATGTAGTTGTCGAATTGTATCTCCTCTTCATGAACTACTTTTAGGGCAAATAGTTATTCTGCATTACACTGTAAAATACTGAACCTCTCTTGAAGGTTGTTTTTGGGGGGAAGCTGAAGTGAGCTTGGAGTAGAGGAAACGTCTAGCCAAGGTCTTCTTCTCTTTTGCTGTCACAACCTTCAAGTCCCTCATCCCAATACTCAGGGAGGAGGGACAAAGAACTTGGACAAATGCTTCCTAGGTACTTGAAGGTGGCTTTTGAGGTTTCAAATGTCTACCTGAGAAAACTGTTGGCCCTGAGCATTCTGCCTTTGTTTTGGAGAGAGCATTTCACTGACAATATGTAGGAGGATCTATTAGACCATTGGAGTGAGGAAAGTGTTAGGTTTGCAACAATCTGTAAATTCTGACTTAATTCTCTTGCTTTTCTGATATCCTTTGGGTTGTACGAACCCCGGAATCACAGGGACTTACCCAGGAAAATTCAGAACTCTCAAACCAGGATGCCTGATGGTACTTGGTGGGTTATAATTGTAACATTTTACTGAACTGTACAAAGTAATTTAACAGTTACTATTTAGTCATTAATGTACATTTGATATGGTGGGCCAAATCCTAACGTGTGTGTGTGTATGTTACTCCTTCACTGACATGAATGCATGTTTACAGCACTTGTCAAATTCATTCTACAGAAAAGCTAATTGTAGATTTTATTAGTGGGCTAGTATTAGTTAGGAAACTTGGACAAACAAACATTTACGTTTATTTAAAAGTATTTTGCTTTATTTAATAGTGTTTAAAGATATTTTTCCCAAAAAACAAGTGGACTGAATTCAAACTGGATTCAAAGATTTGTGCACCAGAGATAGCGGCTGCAAATGAATATAACATTGTAATAACAAACAGACATTTGGCTTTTTATGGAATGAGTTTGATTCACTGTGGTAAGCAGTCTTTAACTTACTTTAACTTACTTTAACTTAAATTTTATCACAAGTTAGAATCTGGCCCCACTATTCCAAAGAATCCATAGTCTACTACTAGACCAAGCTAACTTTTTCATTAGTTTGTCCTCTTTTGGTTGCTATGGCATTCCTGTGATGCCCTCTTCCAGCACCCTTAAACGTCAGATAAACCATTGGGCAAAATCACTCACAATTACATAATTCCCATTGATTAAATATGGAAAATTTACTTTGGTATAACACATCATTCACTTGTAGTAGTGAAGGTTTTCCGGCATTAAGATATATTTTCTTGATTTGTACCGGTAATCTGTTTTTCTACAGAATAAAGGGTTGTGACCCAATTAAATTTAATGATGGCCTAAGTCTTTTCCTCTGCGGTGGCGCAAATATGAGTAGCGCTGCCCAGAATTTTGTGATAGACAAGATTATCTACCTTACCATGTCACTCTCCAGTGACTCCTTGTGTGCAGATCGGGCACTTAAAAGTTCAATCACAGTATAGTCGGTGAGTGTCATCGCATAAATGATCTGACTAAAGGCTTCTGTGTTGGGTGGGCAGTGTGAAAAAACTTGAAAAGCAGTTAATCAAAAGCATGTCAGCCTCTGTCTGCGTCTGGAACATCCCATACACAACCTCCATATCTGTTCACTGTAGGAGTTCTGTCAAAACAGCTTGTGTCTTACATAGAATTTGACCTTTTTCCACACTACAGGTGCCGTGTTTTAATTTGAGCCGCTTTACTACAGCAGAACAATTATCCATCAGCAAGAGCAAGTGTGAATTATGTGGATTCAAATTAATTAAATACGATTTGTATGCATTTCCTGCTCTTTGGACAGGATGATGAAATTAAAATGTGGCCCCTGTATTGTATTCCTTTTCATATTTTTCCTGTCCTGTTCTAACAGCTATGTTGGCTACAGAAGCAGGCCTGTCTAGGACAGATGGGCCTGGTCACCACTATGACAAGGGGACTAGTAAGAGGGCACTGTCTCTTTCACTGCTGTTATATCAACTTTTTAATTTGACCTTTGACCCTTCTCTAATCCTCGTGCCTCCCCAGCCCCTCAGGTGCCTACATGGGCCACGGGTGCAGCGACGTGGGCGGTGTTGTTATCGAGGGACCCCTTCGAAGGAAAACCCTGCTGAAAGAGGGCAGAAAACCCAAAGTAAGTAGAGATGTCCTCAGGCTACAATGGTCTAGGGGACCCCATAAACTGGCCTGCTCAGGGAGAACCATCAGACAGATATCCTGGCAGCATCAGGCAACAGTGACACCTACAGGCGGTGCGAGTGACTGTAAAACTAGCTGAGGTCATTCGATCAACAGGAGTGTCCTTGCATGCATCAACCCACATAACTACCTGGTTGGAAGGGTTTTGTTGAAAAAGCTAAATGGCTTGGATTGGTGCTCTGCAACCTTCTGGCTCTATTTAGAGTTGTTGTGGTGAGAGAGTGTGTGTGGATATCTCATGTTCTCTTACTGTTATACAAGAGTGGTGAGTTAATGATTAGTTCATATGCTCTGATAATTAACACTGTTTTGTGTGTTTGGGGATTCTTGTGTGTTTTTGTGTGCGTTTGTATATTTGTGTGGTTGTGCTCCAGTTGTCGTCATGGACACGGTTTTGGATATCTCTGTCTGGATCTACGCTGGTGTTTTTTGGAGCAAAAGCTCTGAGGGCTTCTGAGAGGAAACATGTGAGTAAAAGATAGACCGTTAAAAACCCAACGTCTGAAAATACATGAATCATGAACATCTGAGGTGTTGAGTGAGCTGCTGATTGGCCAAGGCTCCAGATGCTTTAATTGGTTGCAATATTTCTACACTAGTGAAAAAATGTATGTATTATACTTCTAGTACACGTTTGGTTAACCATAAGTATGTATTCAATATATATAAGCAAATTTAAAGTATACTTTCAAAATATACATACCAAAATAATACACCGCTCAAAAATAACACTTAAACAACACAATGTCAATCACACTTCTGTGAAATCACACTGTCCACTCAGGAAGCAACACTGATTGACAATCAATTTCACTGCTGTTGTGCAAATGGAACAGACAACAGGTGGAAATGATAGGCAATTAGCAAGACACCCCCAATAAAGGAGTGGTTCTGCAGGTGGTGACCACAGACCACTTCTCAGTTCCTATGCTTCCTGGCTGATGTTTTGGTCACTTTTGAATGCTGGCGGTGCTTTCACACTAGTGGTAGCATGAGATGTGGTCTACAACCCACACAAGTGGCTCAGGTAGTGCAGCTCATCCAGGATGGCACATCAATGCGAGCTGTGGCAAGAAGGTTTGCTGTGTCTGTCAGCGTAGTGTCCAGAGCATGGAGGCGCTACCAGGAGACAGGCCAGTATATCAGGAGACGTGGAGGAGGCCGAAGCAGGGCAACAACCCAGCAGCAGGACCGCTACCTCTGCCTTTGTGCAAGGAGGAGCACTGCCAGAGCCCTGCAAAATGACCTCCAGCAGGCCACAAATGTGCATGATTGTCACACTGATTTTGTTGTCAGCACACTCAACTATGCAAAGACGAAAGTATGTCATACGATTAGTTCATTCATTCAGATGTGACATGTGCTTGAAGGAAGCATGTGAGCGGCCTCACCCACACTGCATCTGCTGAGGAATTTAATGGCAGGATCAAAGGAATTTAAACATGACTAATTGGGTGCAGAGAAACCTGAGGTTAAAAGAAATTATACATTGATTTGTATTATTCTAGTTTGAGAAATGAACTAAAAGCCGTGTACTCACTGGATTAATGCAGGTTGCAGGCACTGAATTTTAATGAAATGTTGAGGCAGAGAAAAGGCTGTGTTGTTTCTACTGCACGATGCTGCCGATGTGTCTCTGATCCGGTCTGACCTGGTCTTCCTGCAGTACAAGTCCTCTGCCTGTAAGAAGGTGTGTGTGACGGGGTGGATGGTGGTTCTGCCTGACGACCCGGCGAGACCGAACATATTCCAGCTCAACGACCCAGACAAAGGTAATGCCTGTGTGAGATAAGGGAGCATTAACACACGGCAGATTTTATTCCTACGCTAAAGCCTCGTCTTGTTACTTTTCAGGTAATGTTTACAAGTTCCAGACAGGATCGAGGTTTTCAGCAATCATCTGGCACAAACACCTGGAGGAAGCTTGTAGGAGCAATAGACCTCAGGTATGTTCTCAGTAATTATGGATTACATTGGTTTCATTTCATTTTAAATCAGCCCGGTCTAATCAATGATAGTATATACACCACTTAAAAAGTGAGGATGACACATACATACAATTCGTTTCAAGATGCATTCTGTGACTTTTGCAATTAACAAATGTTAAACTTCCACTTTTGGCCTGAATTTGTATTATGCTATTGATATGTACCTAAACTCTAAGTAGAATCACTGTCATACCTCAGTTAGCCATGAAATTCCAAGTTTAAGTCAATGGTTTTCATGAAAGGGAGCACAAATACTGTACATGAAATAGTAACCCATTTTTGGGGACCTGTTTTAGCTCAATAGCGCCACATTTACAAACAGTGGCCACAATTGTATACTGCATATTTAACCTCTTAAAACCAGAGCTCTTGTTTGGGTATGCATTTTTTATTTCTTTTTACGAACCCAAAATGTGATGTCCACGCATGTTTTAGCAGGTTAGGAATAATTCACTATTTTATTAAGGACTTTTTTGTTAATCCCTGAACAAAGACCGTGGGCCAAAATAAACTGTAATCTATGGTTCAATTTCCTTTAAACATACAGCTATTTGTATGCAACAGCTCAGAAGTAAATATACTGTAGTGAAACTTAAAGGTGATTTGACCATGAAAAAACATGCTCAGATGATGTTAGATGAAGTTTGACTATTTATAGATAGCTCAATATTGATGACTGTTACTGTTGGCCCATAAATACTTTCATAATGAGGAACCACCTAACATCATCCAACTGCCTTATGGCTTGATTAGGTGATTAATGCTTTTGTTCATTCATCTGGCAGATACCAACCAACCTTATGTCATTTGAGTAGTGGACGGCCAGTCTCCTTGACTAGTGGAGCGTTACAGTGCCACAAGCCCTTTGACACGGAGGTCCGACACACCTGGACCAGAGTGGTGGAGCAGGGAATTGAGAGATGCTAAGAAGTGGATGCGAGGAAGAGCAAAGGTGTTTACTGTGTCAGATATCTCTGACTGGGACAGAGGTGTTTCCTACGTCCAAGACTTCAGACTGGGACAAAGGTGTTTCCTACGTCCAAGACTTCAGACTGGGACAAAGGTGTTTCCTACGTCCAAGACCTCAGACTGGGACAAAGGTGTTTCCTACGTCCAAGACTTCAGACTGGGACAAAGGTGTTTCCTACGTCCAAGACCTCAGACTGGGACAAAGGTGTTTCCTACGTCCAAGACTTCAGACTGGGACAAAGGTGTTTCCTATGTCCAAGAATTCAGACTGGGAGAGATTTTTCCTCTGGATCCACACTCTGACTGTGTTATGATGACAGTGTCTCTGTAATATTGGAAAAAGTCACATTTTTCAAGGAAGGGTGTTGAAAAAACAAATATTTTAGGCCCTGGTTTTGTGTAAAATCGTATGTGTTTGTTGTCTTTTGGTCTGCTGCTATAAACATGTGAGCTAGCACATATTTCTTTAGCCCATGTTGGGTTTTACCTAAAAGAGAGGATGGAAAAAGTCCTGTTCCTACACATAGAAGACTGAGTGTTTTGGACTATGTAAGTAGGTTCAGAACCAGACTATGGCCCACCTAACTATTTGAGCCAATGGTTCAGACTAAATGTAGACTGGACATCTTGTAAAACACTTGACTGATGCCAGTCCTTCACACTGGTCCTGGCTTCAAGCAGTGGAATTTACAGAAGATGTTATGATTTTTCAAAATAAAGGACATTTGGAAGGACGTAGCTCAAAAGACTGTAGATCAGCCAAAACCTGAACCAGCTCATGCACTGTAAACCCATTTTATTTATGTTTCCATACAAACAATGTGTCTGCCAATTTAAGAAAAATGTTCTCAGTCAATTGAGCAAGAAATCTTTTGGGTGAGATGACCACCTGACAGCACACAAGGGAAGATGCATTTGGTTTTTCAGTGTCTTTCAGGAACATCATAGTAAATTGTAAAGATTTGTTTTGTAAAGATTACATTTATTTCATTATTTTAGTTGCCAGTGGAAAGTCATACCAGGCTCTTCAGTGACCAATTGTAAAAGTGTTTAAAGTGAACAAGGCCAGGTCCCTAGCATGGTGAGGACTCGTCCCCATACCAACGATTCCAGCATCCTTTAATTTTAAGGGCATTTATAAAAGGGATTTAAATGTCATGACTACAAGCCTTACAGCAAGCTGCTGTTATCTTACGATTTAAAAATCTACGGGTCGATCTGGTATTTCAAATGTCAAAGCATAACAACAAATAGGCCTTTCGTTCAAAACTAATAACTCCCTTACTAGCTGAAAATGAAAAATGAAAACATTTTGAGGGGATTTAATTGAACCCCTAGTCCCTCCTCTCTGATGGTGTAAAACACTAATCTTCTGTGATGTGACAATCATACAAGAGGCTTCTTACCAGGGTCAAAATGGTGACCTGTGGTTTCATATACATTTGGCATGCAACACAAACATCTTGTAAAGTGTCTAACACAGGTGTCTCCAACCCTGTTCCTGTAGAGCAGGACTATTCAACTCTGGACCTCGAAGACAGATCAACTTCACTTTTTCATTGCAACCATCTAATCTGAGACTTATTTAGACCTGGTACACCTATTCAGACCTGGGATACCAGGCGAGTCCAAATAATGTTGAGGTAGAACAGAAAACCAGCAGGCTCCGGACCCCGTAGTGTTGAATACACCTGCTGTAGATCTAACATCCAGACTGTTTTCACTTCAACCCCAATATAGCACACCTGGTTCTACTAATTAGCGGTGAGCTGAATGAAGCTACATTATTTGCAGTTGAAGTGAAAACCTACAGGATGGTAGCTCTCCTGGACCAGGGTTGGTGACACCTGGTCTTGCACATCAATTTCTATTTTATTTAATGTGTATTATTGTATTCACCTACCAAAGTTTATACGTCTCAGACAATTTTTTGACTGTTTAAAACACGTAATGTATTGTCATGTTTTTATGAAGGACTGCATTCTGAACAAAATAGGTTTTTGAAACCTCTCTTCAAACCTTCTGTAATTACACTTGTCTGCACCTTTATTTTGAAACCATAGAGAAAAGTTCACTTCTGATTGTGTGGTTGCTATAATACAGTCCGAATTGTTACTGTTTCACATATATATTGGAATGTTGATAAATGTGAGTTTTGTGCCTAAAACAAATGGATTGACAAATTTTATTTCTTTCAAATATACTTATTTTCTTAGCTCAATGGGAAACACATTTTCTATGCTGTTGTCCTCATTAACTGTTATTATTTATTAGTAGTTTACATGGGAAAACCGAACATTGAAGGATCTTGTGTGTGTGGCAATTAAATCATTTTCTTTAATATATAACTTGAAGTTATTACAAGAATATTCAGACTGTTTTTTAGACTTGTAGAAAGCTGTTTGGGGTTTAGATCTCTTGGTCCCCCTTCTATTTTGAATCAATTGACCATCATTTAAGTAATATCAATTTTTATTTGATTTGTACAGTACTCAACTTTACACAAATCTGAAACTCTAAAATGTACCCTGCCATCTCTGCATGTGGATATTTATAGTTCAGTCAAAATGTCTGCCAAATACATTGTGCCTCTGTAATTATATTAAAACAAATTCTTGCCAAAATGAAATTAAATGGCACTAAATTGCTTTCTACATGGCTTCATACATTGCCAAATTCCCAAAGTCTGTCCTGGCCTAATAACTTCATGCTAAGCCAAAAGGACAAAGCAAACCTCACTGAGCTCTAAACAAAAAACTAGTCTTCTTAAGCAGGTGCCATTATTGTTTTCTGATTTGTGTTGCCTAACAAGAAGTTAGTGTCTGGATGTCAGTAAGAAACATTCAAATCTGGTCAAAGCTGAAGGGTATTTTTTGTGAGAAGCGTAATTGATCAGATGTATGTTTTTATAAATATTTAGGTTGTCAATGTACTGATACCAGGACCATGTGACAATGTAGCATATTTTAGGAAAGAATTGTTCATTCAGCTGCCATAGTCTCTTCCTGTCACCTGAGTGGAGGCAGAACACAGCTAATTAAATATCCTAAGCCTGCTGTAAATGTGTTCAGCTAAGGTTGGTTATGTGTAGACCAATATAAAAACGAATACTAGTAATTGAAGACCTTGTCTGTTGCGCTTGAGTTTTACATATTTAAAAATGCCTTCGATGCAGATCTGCACTGAAGACAGATATTGATGTGATTCCAATTGTCTTTTTTTGTTTCCCATATTTTTCTCCCCTCCCAATTGGTCTTACCAAATCTTTCCCACTAACCCTGCGTTGTCGGCAGCTCCGCAACTTCTTGGACAGATGCGGATGGTGAAAGGCGCTCACATGATTCATCCAACCACATCGCAGAGCCGCCAATTCTTTTCACACTGCTCATTCAACACAAAAGCCTTTAGTTAGATCATGTGTGGGATGATTACGTTCACCCACTATACTTCCACTATTGAACTTACAGGTTCCCGATCTCCACACAAGGAGTCGCATTTCAAATGCAATTGCTGCCTTCTCCACTGAGTCAACCAATCACATTCAACTTCACTGCCATCAAAAGACATGTTTAAGTAAAGCTCCAACATGCAAGAATTTACCATCTCAACAACTATAAACTGCAACAACAAAAAATAAGGGAACACGCAATCATCACAGTATAACACCAGGTCAATTGAATTTCAGGGATATCAATCTGTCCAGTTAGGAATCATTAAATATTGTGAATCAAAATCACCTGTTTCGGTGCAAATTAAAGTAACATGGGGTGCACTGGAGGCAACAGCAAGACAACCCCAAAAAAGCTAATGGGTTTGCAGGTGGTGGCCACAGAAAATTGCTCTCTCATTTTCCTTCCTGACTTCAGTTTGCATTTACTAGTGTCCTTGTCACTATGAGGCGATACATGCAGCCCATTCAGGTTGCAAAGGTAGTCCAGCTTCTCCAGGATGGCACATCCATACGTGCTGACACACAAAGGTTTACTATGTCTCCCAGTAGTCTCAAGATCATGGAGGAGATACCAGGAGACAGGCTGTTACATGAGGAGACCTGGACAGGGCATCAACACAGCAGCAGGACCGGTATCTGCTCCTTTGTGCGAGGAGGAACAGGAGGAGCACTAACCAAACTGTCAGAAACAGACTACATGAGGGTGGCATGAGGGCCCGACGTCCTCTAGTGGGACCTGTGCTCACAGCCCAGAACCGTGCATCTTGATTGGCAGGTCTGCCATTGGTGCCCTGTTCTCTTCACAGATGAGCATGTTCACACTTAGTGTGTGACAGGTGAAAGAGTCTGGAGACGCTGTGGGGAACGCTATGCTGCCTGCAACATCATCCAGGATGACCAGTTTGTCAGTGGGTCAGTTATGGTCTGGGGTCTCATATCCTTGGAGGGTCACACAGACCTCCACTTGCTAACCAACGGTACCCTGACTACTGTTAGTTACTGTGATAAAATTCCCAGACCCATCGTCAGAACTTGCGCTGGTGCAGTGGGCCTTGGGTTCCTCCTGGTATAGGACAATGCTGGCCTCATGTGGACAGAGTGTGTTGGCAGTTCCTAGATGACAAACACATTGATGCCTTTAACTGGCCCTCATGTTCCCCAGACCTGAATCCAGTTGAGAACCTCTGGGATGTTATGTACTGGTACATCTGAAGCCATCAAGTAGCTCCACAGACTGTCCTGGAGCTCACTGATGCCCTGATCCAGGTCTGGGAGGAGATCCACCATCTCATCAGGAGCATACCCAGACATTTTCTGGAGTGCATACAGGCATGTGTGGGCCATACACCTAACTAAGTCAGATAATGAGTTGCCGTGATTAAATTTACACAAGTTGGAACAGCCTGATTTCAACTGTTTACTTGGATTTTCAGTGTGAGTTTGAATCCAGGACTCAATCGGTTGGGGATTTTGGTTTCTCGTTGTTACAGTACGTCATTTTGCTCTCAACGAATTACACAATGTAAAGATATTGATCTTTAATACGTTTTGTTCTTTTAAACCTGTTGTGGGATTTGAGTTCCCATAATTTTTTTGAGCAGTGTATTTTGCAACTCTGTAGTAAGGCTTGGGTTAACAGTTACGCATGTGTTAATGTCTACATTCTTACATTATAAGTATTACTGTAACCCCATTGTCTTGAACTATCCTGATTTCATAGTTAGCATACACGTGTTTGTGTTATGTACGTAATACATGTTCATTCATCTGTATTATGTATTGAAGCCAGTATCGCTTTGCTTCACCTGTTAATAAGAATATTGTCTGCTCCCATTTCACCTGACTTTTATTTTGGTACAGTGAGAAGAAATATTGGAACACTCCAGACCTCCTTTTTTTATTTTATAAATCAACTGCAGTGTAAAACGTATATAAGTTATACAGGAACTTGCATGTATTTTGTGTACAGAGTTTTGTTGTGTGTCTGTAGTGATTGTGAAAAATGACAAACAATTAGTTGTATTGCCCTGTGAATATTTTGCTAAGTTATTTCTTACCTTGGCATTGGTGTACATTGCTGTATTTTTCAGCTTTGATTATTGATATTAATCATGAATTAAAACAGTTCTGTAAACTGACAAAGCCTGTGAATTTAATTTTATTAATAAGAGTAAAAAATCAGATGCTAGGGAAAGAGTGAGAGACCAAGTACCAGGGCAAAGGAATTCAACTATGGCCCTGGTGTATGTTTGGTCCATAGTCTGAGTTTAGACCATGACACCAAATTCCACCACAGACAGGGATTTCTAAATGAGGACAATGTTTAATGTAACCCCCCCCCTCCAAAAGTAGTAAACATGACTAAAATACAGTAAATTATGTGAATCTGTAACCTAAATTCTGTGGACAACATTGAAACTTTACTTGTATATTTATTAGATCATTTTAATAGTGCTGGAATACATAGCCAAAACCATGTGCCCCTGTCAAAATACATAGCCAAAACCATGTGCCCCTGTCAAAATAAATAGCCAAAACTATGTACCCCTGTCCAAATATGTAGCCAAAACCATGTGCCCCTGTCCAAATACATAGCCAAAACCATGTGCCCCTCTCCAAATACATTTTGAACTGATTATGTTTACAACCGAAGTTTCCGTTATGCTGATGTGGGACTTACCACTCTATTCCACTAGATGGCACAATATTGTTACTTTTCATTGGGAAAAGGGAACGTCTAATGTTTAGATGCTAGAAAGGAATTACTTCTCAATTGTGAATATTTCAATAAATATCTGTATTAAATTAACAGCTCACTTACTATAGAGTTCTGTGTTGGATGAACAGTGCAAAAAGAATCGGCCAGCTCATATTGGAAAAGACCAATTAGGAAGGAAGAAAATTTTGGGGGAGTTACAAAAATAAATACAAAAATGAACAGCTCACACTTGCACATGGATCAACTACGTCAACTATGTCCTATACATCCCACACATCTAGAACTTATTCCCTAGATCAATGTCCAAGAAAGAAGTTGAACATTTCCAGAAACAATGAATTGCACCATTCAAATTTATTTGCAACGTATCTGAGGGCCTGAGCTTTAGGAATTTAGATTTTTGTTTTAATTTTTTGATGAATGACCCAAATTGAAATGTAAAGCCCTATCCTTAAGGGGATTTGTATAACCCTCTATTGCACACGTTTTAAACAATTTATGTACTTACTTTTGGGATGACATTTCTGATTATTTTCAAGAACCTGCTCCACCAAGCTTGTTTGTAGTTGTTGACCAGAGAATGTGCTCTCCTCCAAGCGCATATGTTTTGGCGGAAAAATCCCACTTAAACGTACAATATATAGTTTTTGGCCGCTAGGGGGCTCTCAATCAAAACAATAGCAAAATATGTACTTGGATGACATCGGGAAGTAGCGTGGGATCATGGGTTTTGTTATCGTCGTCAATGACAACCTTCCAATCTAGCGTCTCCGGCAGAAAAGATGTTCACTGTCAAAGTAATGTATTGTTAAACATATTATAATGTTATTCACGTATGTTTGGCGGTACCCTGCAACTTAGAGCAACTAGCGCAGTTAAAGGTTATATGACGCCATTGACGGAAGGCAAAATGAAACGTCCCGTGTCTTTTAATGATATTACAAATATCTTTGGATTTGAAAGTTGGTGGAAACATTTAGGATAATGTAAGTACACAACTAAGAAATATATAGCTATAATATAGGTATAGTGATGTTTGCTTTTTTTAATGCAAAATACATCTTTTGTTATTGTTTTGGAAAACTACATAGGCCTATTGTACCTTTAACCAAGCTATGTTCTACGTAGCAGAACAGTTTTGCAGAAGGAGTTTGGGAGATCACGTATCCTGATGACAGTCCAGAGGTTTATAAACCCCCAAACTGTTTTTTTTTTATCGGTAAAGATTGAACTCTGGTGGCCCTTGGGTTTTGAGTAATATTTAAAAAGTAGCCTACCATTCCTAGCAGGTTAACATGTGGGAACAGTAGGGCTGTAGGCAGTCATTAGGTAGATTCTTGAGTATGTCATCAACACTGATCTCAGATGTGACTCCACCCCCTCGGTTCAAGTTTAGCCAAAAGCCGGAGAACACTTGATGGACAATTTGGGATAGCATGGCTGAACTGCAGGCTAGTGACTCCGCCCCTTGAACTGCAGTGTTGATCGGTAGACCGCTATGCAGAATCAACAGTAGTTGCTTCGTCAATGCAGTTCCTTGCGTTTCATCTTCACACCAGGGTTTGAAATGAGGAGGGGGGGGTCCGGGACCATCCATTTATCAAAGGGACCCCTAAGATTTTTTTAAGCTTCCAGACAAATTTATTTTAACATTGAATATAATCATGATATTTTAGGGGACCCACCCCAAGAGTCATAAGTCATTGTGAACCGTTCTTCAACCACTAGGGAAACAATGCACTGAATCATAGAAAATAAAAAAGAGAGTCAACAGTAAAGATCAACGGTTGAGAATGAATCTGTGTCTGTCAGATTGACTACTGGAGAAAGCCCTTAACTTTTTAGGACCAGCGAGGAGGCTTGCGTCTTACTGTAATGTACGCAAACACTCGCTTTGTCAGTGAAGGTGGAACTCTCATTACAGAAGTTATCACCCAAGAGGATTCAGGGAAGCACAGCAGCTGGTTTAGGCTGATATTCTATTGTCCTGAAAACCAAAACAATCTTAAAGTTGTACTGCATATCGAGGCAGACCTTGATCAAAAAACTATTTTTATTGAAGAGTTCCTACACGCTTATTTGTTTATTCTAAAATTCTCTGTTTTACTCTGCAAAAGAACAAAATATAAGGTTATCTTGTCCTTTACTCACACCATTGCCCTTAACTAACACCGCTTTCTGCCATTTGACCCTAGAATATCTCGGGTGGACATCCCAACTTCTGCTCCTCATTGGAGTGTTGAGGGATATATCATGAAATATTGGCATGTATTGGAATAAATAAATAAACTAACTTACTGGTGACAGACATACAGTGTTTCTGTTACCTCAGAATGCAGCATAATATGCAGACCAGTAACAGATGATCTCGTGCACCCGCCGGATCTGTCAGGCGCCATCCCAACAGGGAAATTTTAATGTCACAACACATCCATTACCACACAGTGGCTTGTGACCAACAGCACACACATATTGAATGATTTGATTATTCTATTCAGGCCGTGCGTGTTGCCAAGTCATTGTTGTTACTGTGTTTAATGTATTCGTGTATTGAACTTTTCTCCCAAGGTCTGCTCTATTGTAATGCAAGCAGATCTTTCCCTTCACGCTCTCCTGCTATTTACACGTGCCTGCAAAGTGGGCCACCCTATGATTAAATCAGCCAATTGGCAGTGTGCTCACCTGATTGCAGATCTGAAAACGGTGCCGCAACAAGAGGTCATCCGGAACGCGCGAGGAGAACAGAACAAGCGCACACTCTGCTGGTATTCGCTCGAGGAGTCTACATATTCATGCGCTTGGGTTTCCTCGGTCCTACCGATGCCAAAATGACCGAGAAAAGTAAAACCGTCTCTTTTGAAAGACGTGCAGGTGATTCAACGGCATTATATTATATGCACGATTGGATGATTGTGTTGGTGTTGGCTATTTTTGCCATACTTACTGTGTGGGCTGCTGTGATCATCTACGATTATATACAGACAGCAAGAGGTAAAAGGAGAAAAAAATCTGCTGATACAATTCTGGAAACTGAAGACGAGGGGATTAGAAGCGAAGACAATGGAGCATGTGTTGACTCAACAGGTAAATAATTTGTTTATACCGTACTGATTTGTGTTTCAAATACGAATGTGAACAACACGCAGCACAATTTATCCCTGTTCGGTTTTGCCCTTTAAATGCGTCCTCATGTCCTCCATATTAGAAACCAGTGACACACATGTGCGCAAGCCTCTTGAGCTGTGATGACATTTAAAAAGAATTGTTCATTGCACCAATGTAGATATTTGGTGATGAATACATTCACAAACGTAAGTATTGTCCTTACAATATACGCAGCGGCACTACATTTGTTATCCCACACTTACCTGTGACAACACTTTTTTTTGTCTTGTTTTCATCCTAAAAACAAACAACGTTTTAGGTGCGTTTCTGTCGGACAAATGTATGTTTGCAGAGAACAGAGAAGGCAATATAATTATAGCACATGTCCAATCATAAAAAAAAAACGTTTTAGAATTAAACATAATATTATTGGTTTACAAGGGCCATGAACACACATGCACGGCAAAGAAACCTGGCCTATTTGTTTAAACTTAAAACTGTGTTGACCAGTATTATCAGAAACAATAATCTGGATGTTTTAGCATGTTGCTTGTCTTGATTGGTTCAGTCTAACAGGCGCAACATGTTTCTATTATTAAACCAGCCTACGTGATTGGCCTCGAATCAAAATTTGCTACATTGGCAGTTGGGATAGCAGGAGAATGTTTAACTGACCCCAAGTCAGTAATGCCCCTAGACATTTTTCATAGGGGTGGCCAGATGGGGCCACTAAAAATCTTCCAAAAACAAAAGCCACAAACGAATTTTAATGTACTAACTGTCTATGAGAACTAAGGAATCGCATACTGATAGTTTGGTTTCTTATTTTGCAGATAATGTTAGTAATTATCTGCTGTGCATAGACTAATACCGACACAGCAATGTAGCGGACAGTGGTTCCAATTAGCAACGCTATGCGCAAATCACGGAATTTATAAGTTTTTTTCTAAAATGTCTTAATGTAATGAAATGTATTGCTTATTTAAACTGTAATTCAGCACATGGCTTTAAAACGGTAAGAATTATGCTATAGTGCAGAATGACACAGCTTTAATTGGAGGGTATTTTCATCCATATTTATGAACCATTTGGAGCAGTGGTTCTCAAACCTCTCCTGGGGGACCCCCAGACGTCTCGCGTTTTGGTTGTAGCCTTGAACTAGTTCAGGTGATTCAAGCAGGTATGTTGTTGATGATTAGTTGACAAGTTGATTCAAGTGTTCTAGCTCAGTGATACATCTAATATATGGCATGGCTGGGGGCCCCCAGGAGAGGTTTGAGAACCACTGATTGAGAGACTGCATTTTAACCATGCAGTGGGTTTGCAGGTTTTCAGTTAATGAATGTTAATCTTTATAAGAGAAGTTGTATTGTTAGAAGTCCATACTTCCTTGTCTGTCGTTCAGTTACATTTTACATTTTAGTCATTTCGCAGACACTATTAACCAGAGTGACTTACACCAAGTACAGGGAAATACCCCTGGGGAAACTTAGGGTTAAGTGCCTTGCTCAAGGACACAAGGACATTTGGCACAGTCAGGAATCAAAATGGCAACCTTCTGACTAAAAGTTTTAATCCATAACCACAGAGCCACCTGACTGCCCCAGTTCTCCAGAGACTAGAACTAATTGCAGAATACCCTTGAACATGACACATTTGTTTGCTCAGTTGTGTTGCATGGTTAAATAAAGATGTAACACCTTCACCATCTTGATAATCTACATTTAATATATGTAATTACAATGTTGCCCTCTATTTGCTCTTGTTTATTTTCTAGAGAAGCATGAAGATGTGGTTCCAGAGACCCTGGAGGCCTGGGAGACAAATGGCTGGAGGAGAAATCGCCTGAAATGGATCTCAACAATTGATGAGGAGGCAGAAAACATTGAGGAAATCCCAGTAACGAATGAGCGCACAGAACAAATTGAGTCGATCCAAATAAACAACAAGGATCCTGAAACTGTTGAAGTCCCAGTAACCAGTGAGGATGTAAAAGAAGTCGAGAGAATCCCAACAGTGACCGATGAGGTTGAACATCAAGTTGAGATGATCCCGTCGCTAAACATTTTGGATGTTGAAAGCACACAGGAAGAGTGTGAGCTTAGTCATCGTCATACCATGGACACTCATGGAAGGCCTGACGTCAATGACGCTCCAGGTGATGACTTCAATCTCCATGTTTGTCCCAACGGAAATCCTGTTGATTTATTGACGGACCCCAACCTTGAAGGACCTAATGATTTGTGTTGCGAAGACCCTGAAAATGTGTGTGGTGTAGCTGAAGAAACTGGCGAACACTTACATGTTGTCAAGACCAGCGGTTTTGCCACAGAGATGATTCTGAGTGATGGTGACCTTCCTGAAGTCCTGCCAGAGCATCTATGTGAAGCAGAAATAGTGGAAGTCGAATGTCAAAAAGATATGACCTGCCATGTTGCTGGTAAGATTCAGGAAGCGATGACAGAGATGGTTTTGACTATCAAACCTCTGTCCGAATGTGTATTTGATACTGAAATGGAAGAGATTGTCAGCCATGAAGACTTTACCATACCTGAGGATGAAACGGTTGTGGTGCCACGGACTGACACTGAACATCAGTCGGAAATGGAAATGGAGGAAGCACAATGTCAAGATGAAGATATCAGGAACAGGGCTGTGTCTGTCCACACCTTGGATATTAAAAATCTACCTGAACTGCGCTTGACTGACTTCAGTCATGAAGAAATTGCAATTTTGTTGGATGGGGAAGAAAATATAGAATGTCCAGGTGATTCTTCCAGCCAGGTTGGATTAGGTGACACTGGGAATAAAAACCTTCAACACGTCAATGATGTGCAGATGGAGGATTTAGGAAAAGCACGTCCATATGATGAGAAAATCTGTGACACTCTAGAACATCCCAGTGAAAAACTGACTGAGAAGGCTAGTGACCCTGAGCTCCTGGAACCTGACTATATATGCAAAGAGGACATGCAGGAAGTACAATCAGATGTTAACGTGTGCAGCCATAAGAATGGTAGGAGAGATGAATCCGAGGGGATGGCCCGTGAGCCTGACCTCAAACCAGACTACATACGTGACGCTGTGATTGAAGTACAATGCCCAGTCCAGGACTTTGATGTGATCCAATTTGGTGCATCAGCTGTCAAGACCCAGGAAGAGAGTCCTAAAGTTGCGTCGAGTCAGACAGAACATGTGTCAGGTGTGAAGACGGTGGAAATCCGAGACATTGATCTTTCCAGACATACAAATGAGGTCCAGGAGTACGAAGCCCTGGATTATGACATGCGGAAAAATTTGGTAGAGGAACTTCGGCATACGGACTCTGATCCTCACAGCTGTGCAGTTGAAGGCTTAAGTGATGCGCCGAATGTGGCCAGAGGTTCTGACGTGGTTTCTGAGAGGGACGTAGAGATCAGTAAGGAGAGCGTCGATACACAAAATGAAGAGAGTCAAGAGAAAATTGAAATAAACATAATGGAAGCCACTATGGACCACAATGAATGGATGGCAGTCAGCGGGACAGATACAGATTGTCCTTCTGAATACCAGTTGGGGAGCAATGGCCTCTCGTGCAATGGATACCGAGCTGAGATTAAAGAACAGCCAATAGATTCTTGTGGTTCAGTGGACTCATGCAAGTTCGGAGGGTCAGGAATCATAGCTAGATCTACAGATGGAGGCCTGCAGGGGAAAAAGATGGCCGCCGTGCTTCCCATCAAGACAGAAACTGTACGGGTGAGGTTCTGTGTCCACTACCACACCGACTCCCCTTGGCAAGAGCTGGCTGTGACTGGAGACCAGCCAGAGTTGGGGAACTGGAAGGGCTTCGTGTCACTGGAGAGAGGCCAGGAAGGGTTCTGGGTCGGTTCAGTCCCGCTCCCAGTAGAGAGGCAGATTGAGTGGAAGTTCGTGCTGGTAGAGGACGGAAGGATCGGACGCTGGGAGGAGTGTGACAACAGGCTTCTGGAGCCTGGTCGAGGTGGACAAGAGGTGAAGCTCGATAAATGGTGGGGATGTCTCTGAGTGTGGAAAGTACCAACTTGGCATTAACTGGTTGAATCAACGCAGTCTCCACAACACACTAGAAGTGATTAGGATTAGCTAATCAAAATTTCATTCAACTGTTAGCCTAAATTCAGTGACACACCAATTTGCATTTCGGTTCGTTTGAGTGTCTAATGAGTTAGCTCTGCCTGAAGGTGGGAGGAGCCACAGGGGACAGTTTAACAATGTGCACCTATTTTAAGGAATACACTTAGAATATGGAGAGATCCTGCCACCTCATAGCCAGGGTCTTTGAAGTCCTTCAGTTTGAAGTACATTTAGAGGTTTCAACAAGGACGTTTTTAAATATAAAATCCTTAGTTGAGTTTAAGTTTGAGTTTAAGTGGCATAAAGTCAAAGTAAGGTTTTTATTCTGTATGTCTTGTAAACATCAGTAAAAATGGTTCACTGTATATTTTAAATGTCACAGTGATTCACTCAGTCTTTATCTCGGTCTATGAATTTGAGAGTCGTTAAATTTACTTAGTCCCATCCCTCAGGTTTTTACGTAAATTGTGGTGGTGTTACCTCTTCAGTTGAGGATTCTAGCTTTAAACAAAAAGTACAACCCTAACGGGATTAGGAACCCAGGGTGTATTCAGGCTGATACTGTTCATGGTCTGCAACTCTATTCTGTATTCTGGCGATACAACTATTATGCAAGTATGGTATTATCAATGTATGATTGTGATCTGGCAATGCAAAATGCTAATTAACCACTTCAATGGGGTGCCTATTGAATATATATTAAATCCCTTTTTTTATTTCTATGGGCGCCTCCTTGTGTACTAACACTAAGTATTTGTGCTGTGGCATTGTAGAAGAAATGATCACAGTAATGTTATCCAGGTATTTTACATGTTTTAGTGCCTTGTGGTTGTGAAATGGACTGTTTGTATTGACCAATGTTAGAAAATAGAATAAAAATAGAAAAAAACATAATATAATGGTGTATATTCCAATCTATATAAGTCAATGACTTGTTATGCAAATGCTATCTTGACACTTTTTGATGCTGCTGAAATGTTTTCTCCTGTTTAATGTTTTTCTTATCCATACCACAAGACAGTCTAGATCTTGGAATGTGATTAAACTATTGTTTGAATTGAATTTTAATCGGATCAAGTATCTACAGATCTGTTTACAGAGTTTTCAGTAGTTTTTGTTGATCACTATTTTGTCTATCAATATTGGCACACAAATGTTAGTTTTCTGTTTGCTTTAGTTTTCACAATGTGTTTGTTTATTGCTCTAACATTTTGTAAAATAAATAAATGATTAATTGTGTATGTTTGCATGTTTTTTGTAACCATGACTTGTGTTTATTCAGTAAGGTGTTAACTAATAGAGGTTTTCTTTTTTTGCCTAGTGACTGGTTGTATTTAAGCACTAATTGATCAAGAGCTCAGTAGTATGACATGGTAGATTTATGGGATCAGAAACTAGCTAACTTCTATTTAAATGGGCTAAAAATAGGTGCTGACAGCTATCTTGTTTTTTTTAGGGCTGACGTTTAGAGGCCATGACAAACTATTTAAATGGTCTGACTTGAAAATGACAGCTACTGCCCTAATTCCTATTTGAGCACTGTCAATAGTCCTTTTTAACATGATGCACTGTTAACTAAAATGTATTTTTAGGGATTGTGTGTGTGTGTGTGTGTGTGTGTGGTCAAACATATGGTATAGTCCAGCTGTACGAAACGTATTACATCAAAAATGGTACACCAGTTTTAAGCAGAGTTATTCTACTCGGTTGGACCAAGGAAAGTGTTTCAGCCCTAAATTAGGAATAATGTCCCTACCCCTGTAAAATTGTAATGTCTACACTGAAGGGTAAGTCTCCTGAGTTCTATAGTTTAAAACAAATTACGGTGTGAATCTGTGCTCTGTTCCTTTGGTTTATCCCCACCCTAGTTTTTCTTTTAAACCTAAACTGGCACACCTGATTCAGTCATTCTATTTTTTCCTCTGTCATTTCCCCCTTTCTTGTTGTGGTACTAATTGTGATCCGACAGGCAACGAGAATATGGACATGTAGCGACTGCGCCCTCTGCTGGTGTATTCTGCATACGTGTGTCATTTTGAAATTCAAGGACTGACAGCAACTTCGTCAGTTAACTGCCAGTTATTTTTACTAATTTCTCTCAAAAAACATAATGGATAGAACATCCTGGTCTGGGTACTTCTAGGCTGGTGAGGACAGGACAGCTTATAATAATGTATAGATTTGAGTACACGTGTGTCTTGTTTTGAAACTGTTCTGCTTATTCCATTTAATTACTTTGTGCTTGCTCTCCCCTATTCAGGTCCCACCAGCCTCCTGCAGTTCAGGGACATTCTTACGCCATGAGATAAATCTGTCCATAGTTCACTCATCGAGCAGAGCTACAGCAGAAGCTCATGTGATCTCAGTGATGAGGAGTATTTCAGACCTTTTCAAAACACAAGTTCAGTGACCCAGTAATCGCTGGCCTACAGTTGTTGAAAAACCCAAACGTTGCCATCAGGTTAGTATGAAGAGTGTATTTTTGCCTTCAGTAACATTTGTATTTGTACAATATTTATTTTGACATATATTCTGAACAGTTAAATTAAATGTTACCCTCTGAGTGATATACATAAAAAATACAATGAACAAATAGGTTATACAGTGTTTTGGAGCTTGTACATCTGATTCAACTTGTCAATCAATAGCCAATCATTGACCAGATGCAAATATTTGGGGCTCCCACAGAATTATGAAACATACAGGTCCCATTAAGTGGTTTTTGATTCAATGTTATATTTATAATTATATTTTCAACATTTGCAGTAATGCCCTATTTCAAACATAGGGTTTGACTGAGTGGTGGACCTAGGTTACTGTTATAACTCACCACCGTGCCAGCCGCCCTAACACTGAGTCACTGTTAATACCTTGTGCTCACGTGTTCTTTGTTCTGTTAAGGTCCACATTATTATTGTGCCCACAATTGATGAAAACAGGGGTAATAGGTTGATTGTAATTCGATCCTATAAATGTAAATATATAAGATCAGGCCACAATCGGGTTTAGGACCCGTGTTAACAGCAGGTATTAATAACGCTATTGACTGTTACGTGAATTAAAGCCTCTGAGTTCCTATTGTTAGGTGATCTAAACTGGGACATGCTTAACGTTCACTGCAAATGTACAATGTAAATCTGATTCCCTTAACCTAACAAAAATTGTCAATGAACCAACCTGGTACAACCTAAAAAACGTAAACAAGGGAACCCTTATAGATATTAACTTACCTCCCTTAAAATATACCCCTGCTGTTTTCAGCCAGGACTTCAGTGATCACTGCCTCTTTGCGTGCATCTGTAATGTGTCAGTAGTCAAACCACCTCTAGTCATTACGGTCAAACGCTCTCTGAAACACTTCAGTGAACAAGCCTTCCTAATTGACCTAGCTTGGGTACCTTGGAAGGATGGTGACCTTATTCCAACAGTTTAGGATGACGGGTCATTATTTAAAAATGTCTTCCTCTCTGTCCTGAACAAACATGCCTCACTCAAAAAGTTTAGAACTAAAAGGTGATATAGTCCTTGGTTCACCCATGATCTGACCATTCTAGCCCAGCACAAAAACACCCTGTGGCGTAAGAAATAGCCTAAAAAATCCAATTGACATGCAACTCTTCAGGGAAGTAAGGAACCGGTACACACTGTCAGGAATGCCAAGACTAGTTTCTTTAAAAAGAAAATTCATAACCTGTAGCACCAATTCAAAAAAGTTCTGGGACACTGTGAAGACCATGGAGAATAAGAACCCCTCCTCCCAGTTGCCTAATGCTCTACGGCTAGGTAACACTATCACCACAGTCAACACTTCTGTAGTCAAAGATTTTAATAATACTTTAGCTATGGCTGGCCATGTGTTCAACTTGGCTACTCCCACCCCATGGCCAACAGCCCCTCACCCCCTACAGCATCTCGACTTCACCCCCCTAATTTCTCCTTCACCTAAATTCAATTAGCGGATGTCCTTAAAGAACTGCAAAAGCTTGACCCTTACAAATCAGATGGACTAGATAACCTGGACCCGTCCTTCTCCGGCAGTCATTGCTACCACCATTACCAGCCTGTTTACCTCAGAGATCCCTAAAGATTGGAAATCTCTTTTCAAAGGGGGGGGGACACTCTCGACCCAAACTGCTACAGACACATATCCATCCTGCCCTGTCTCTCTAAAATCTTCGTAAACCAGATTAACAAACAGATTACCAAACACCCACAATACACCCTGTGCTCTGCAATCAGGTTTCTGAGCTGGTCACGGCTGCACCTCTGCTACACTCAATGTTTTAAATTATATTACAACTGCCATTGATAAAATACATTAATGTGCAGCCATCTTTATAGACCTGGTCAAGGCTTTCGACTCGGTCAATCATCACATTCTCATTGGCAGACTTAGTAGCCTTGATTGGTTCACCAACTACTTTTCTGACATGTTAAATCTGAGGGTCTGTTATCTGGATCTATTGATGTCTCTATGGGGGTACCACAGGGTTCAATTCTTGGGCCGACACTATTCTCTGTGTATGTCAATGATGTTGCTCGTGCCGCTGGTGACTCTCAGATCCACCTCTATGAAGATGACACCATTCTATACACATCTGGCCCTACATTGGACTCTGTGCAAACTAACCTTCAAAAGAGCTTTGATGCCATTTAACACGCCTTCCGTTGACTTCAGCTGCTCCTATATTCCAGCAAAACTAAATGCATGCTGTTCAACCGCACATTACATGTACCCGACAACCTGACTAGCATCTTCACTCTGGATAGGTCTAAACTAGAATACGTGAACTCCTAAAAATACCTAGATGTCTGGTTAGATAGTTCACTTTCATTCAAGTCCCACATTAACCACCTCCAATCCAAAATTAAATCTAGAATTGGCTTCCTATTCCGAAACAAGGCCTCCTTCACCTAGGCCAAACTCTCTCACCTCTTTAAATCACGACTATCAGAGCTTCTGTCTGTTCATTGCATATGCTGACCGCCCCACCATCTCACCTTACCTCTGCCCTAGTGCCTTGTTTTGTCCCATGGTAACTTTGCTCACACTGTTCTGCACACATCTTATTTGTTGTATATCTATATCTACTTGCACAGTTATGTTCAGTGTTAATTACTTCCGTTGTATTTGCCTTGCCACTTTACTTACCAACTTCATCTACCTCTCTAATACAGTTTCTGTAGCAGTAATTGTACATATACCTACATCGTTTACTCTGTAGTCCTGTAACTTGTATTTTTTTGTATTTATATTCCCCTGTGTAATTAATGTGTAATTTGTGTAATTCATGCGTAACTTGTGTCATTTTGCACCTTCTTCGCTTTACCTTGGCCAGGTAGCCGTTTCAAATGAGAAACTGTTCTCAAAGCGCCCACCTGGTTAAATAAAGTTTAAATAAAAAAATGTAAAAAAGAATTAGATTTTAAGAAGCAGATGAAAAATGGGCAGGACTACGAAAACTTAGCCTCAGTGAAACTTGGGCTGCATTCAGAGAGTGCGCTGTAACAAAAGAGTTCACTCTGTATGCTAGGTTGACTAATCCACGCCATCTAGCAGACACTTTAATCCAAACATATGTCATGCATCCTGCATCCTTTCTGGTTAACGGTCTGCCTCTCTCATTCTACTTTTCTGTATATCCAAACTACCTTTCTCTCCGTCTTTCTAACTCGCTCTCTCTCCCAAGACGTAACATTTTTACATTTAAGGTTTAGTCATTTAGCGAAAGCTTTCATCTAGGGTGATTTACAGTGAATACAGGGAAATCCTCCTGGAGCAATTGTAGGGTAATGGAACACTGGAGCACGGAACCGGGATTAAAGTTAGATAAATCAGATGATCTGTCCTGCCACTTCGCTCTCCAGCGACTCCTTGTGTTCAGATTGGGCGCCTGTAAATTCAGTCGCTGAATTATAGTTGGTGAACGTAATTATCCTTTGCATGATCTGATGCAATTGTCTGGTTCCTGGAGAGCTACCATCCAGACTGTTTTTACTTTAACCCCAATTTAGCACACCTGATTCTACTAAGTAGCTGAATGAGGCTACATTATTTGCAGTTAAAGTGATGGTACAGGATGGTAGCTCTCCTGGACTGGAGTTGGAGACCCCTAAAGGTTTCGGTGTTGAATAAACAGTGTGAAAAGAACCCGCGTTAACAGCAGGTATTAAGAATCGGGTGACACGTGGTTGGATGAACCATGTGCGCACCCCTTGCTATCCTACAGATCTGTCCTAGGAGTTGCGGAGTGGCCGACAATGCAGGGTTAGTGGGACTTGGGAAAGGAGAAAAAATTGGGATAATTAAACATAAATAGATAATTATGAATACATAAAATGTGAGAAGAGCTCATGTGCAGAGGCACCATTCAAATATTTTTGGGCAAAAAGAAACAAGTATTTTAGTTAACTAAATTTGATTAATTAAAAACATTGGAAAGAATAATCATTAGTCAAAAACCAGTGTAACAACATATTTGAATAATATGTGTAACATACTTTCTTTTATCTAGACAATATAGGTCCCATATTTAGACACCATAATTTATAGGTCCCTTGGGTGCTGGATTATGCAGGAAATCTCGAAACCTACAGTATAACCAGGACTTCTGAAGAAACAGGATATTTATTTTAAAGTTCCTGGAATCTCTCAGCCCTAGTATGGAGACATTGTGTCACAAGGCATTGATTTATCACTCACTGGACCGAAACACTCCAGAGATTAACAGAGTAATTTATCCATTCTACTGGAACACCATCAGTACTGTCAATATTTAAGACCCCCCACACGGAACATGTCCTACTAGTCAGCCCGCATGGAACACCAGACTATTGGAGCAGGCTGGCATGATATAGGCTATTGAGGACTGCCTCTTCGTCCCTGGAATCATGTATGCATACGTATGCAGTAAATGCTATTGAAATCTACTAAAGCAGAAAGTCAATACTGTAAGTTCAACTCTAAGTTACAATCAAACATGTACAATGTACTGTATTGTATTTATTTATGGTACAGATTTGCTCACACACCGCCCTTGATAACAATGTATTACAATGGTTCCCAACCATTTATGAGTTATTGTGTCACATACACAATTGGGCTTCACCTGGTGTGCCTCTGAGATAGTGTATCCATGTGCATTTAATTACTAAGCCTCTTGAAAGATGTTGTTTCTCTAAAGGTTCTAGAATGCCTGTATGACAAACATTTCCTAGATATTCTAGAATGCCTGTTTGAGAAAAATTTCCTAGATATTCTAGAATGCCTGTTTGAGAAATGTTTCCTAGCTATTCTAGAATGCCTGAATGAGAAACATTTCCTAGATATTCTAGAATGCCTGTTTGAGAAACATTTCCTAGATATTCTAGAATGCCTGTATGAGAAAAATTCACTAGATATTCTAGAATGCCTGTTTGAGAAACATTTTCTAGATATTCTACAACGCCTGTTTGAGAAACATTTCCTAGATATTCTAGAATGCCTGTATGAGAAACATTCACTAGATATTCTAGAATGCCTGTTTGAGAAACATTTCCTAGATATTCTAGAATGCCTGTTTGAGAAACATTTCCTAGATATTCTAGAATGCCTTTTTGAGAAACATTTCCTAGATATTCTAGAATGCCTGTTTGAGAAACGTTTCCTAGCTATTCTAGAATGCCTGAATGAGAAACATTTCCTAGATATTCTAGAATGCCTGTTTGAGAAACATTTCCTAGATATTCTAGAATGCCTGTATAAGAAACATTCACTAGATAATCTAGAATGCCTGTTTGAGAAACATTTTCTAGATATTCTACAACGCCTGTTTGAGAAACATTTCCTAGATATTCTAGAATGCCTGTTTGAGAAACATTTCCTTGATATTCTAGAATGCCTGTTTGAGAAACATTTCCTAGATATTCTAGAATGCCTGTTTGAGAAAAATTTCCTAGATATTCTAGAATGCCTGTATGAGAAATATTCACTAGCATCATTAGTCCGTTATATAACTCAACATCGCCACTGTCTGGTCATCTGTATAAAGCAGACAGAGCCCATCACTAGAGCCCTACAAGTAGAAATCAATTCACATACTGTAAACAAACGTGTGTTGATAGCAGGGGGTTTAATTGGAACACTCTGACTTATTGCATTAAATGTTATATTATAGTCTTGTTGTTAGTGGTGAATATATTTCTATTATGTAATTAATTAGTGCACATATATACGTTTCTTATATCAGAAGATGACTATATATATTTCAAGTATTCTGTGAGAAATTAAGGAAAATGTAAAAAATGTTACATTTGCCCCCGGTCTCCCCTAGAACCCAATTAGGGTTACCCTTATACTAACGCTATGACTCACTGGCTAAGAGCTCCGCTGACCCTGGTATACTGACATGGACCGCGGTCTTTTGGAAACACATAATATATTATCAATAACCTAATTAGGAGTTGGGCCATGAGTTCCTTGCGTATTGTTAAAGTTCCTCCAGGCTTACGATGTTATGACGTAACAGCAGCCACGCACGGTAGAAACGGTATTTCCGTTCTCGCAACTCTTAAAGCAGCACCTCTCCTGGAGCAGTCAAAAGCCACCGTCTAAACTCTGACGCCATGCCCCATCGACTAAAACCACAACATATTACAGTTTAAATTATTATAACGATTATTCATTAAGAATGAAGTAATAAAGTGCAGACTTTCAGATGTAATTTGATTGTATTTTCAAATCACATTTCAAATGTATACCTTTTATCTGCTTACCTGTAAATGATGGAACTAATTAGGGAACAACACAATTCCTACTTCATTTACCTGATTTGGGAGTAATACCCTCAAATTAAAGGGGAAAGTCTGCACTTTGAGCTCAAATTCATTATTTAATTTCAACTCCAATATGCTGTGGTACACAGCGGAAATAATGATCACTTAGTCAGTGTCCAAATATTTATGTAACTGGCTGCATGCACTGCTATGGAAATCAACCTAACATGACTTTTGAAGCTGCCTTTGTGAATTGTGATGTAGTTCCTTGAAAGTACCAGTCCTTTTCCTTGTGGAGTTTCGGTTGTTTTGTCAACCCTCCATGTTCACTGCATAAACTGTGGTCTCTGGTTTCAATGAATCCAAATATGGTTAGATATTGATATTCATGTCCAAATTCACATAGTTCACAAGCATAAATAATCTAGTGTGAAACGAGACCATTTGTTTAATTACTTACATTTCCACGTAACAATAGAATGTAAATTAGTGTACATACACTCCCTGTAGAAAATGATGCAATGTGTGCACTTTGATAGCTTAACAATCATTGTTTGAGATCAATGAGATCACCATGCCTTAACCTAAATAAAACAAATTATCTCAGGTGGAATTTGATAAAGCATAATTAGGTCTTTTGTTCATCAAAAGGTAATGAAAGAGGCTTGGTAGGGTCGGTATCTCATTCCGATTTTCTATAAGATACCTTTCTAAGGAACCAAAGGACACTGGGTTTAAATTATACGGAATGTTTTTTGTATTTCGTATAATGCTCTCCGTGGAATTTAGATTTGTTAATCACTGCTGGCTGACTATGAAGTCATTGGGTATATGTGTGCCAGAAGAAATAAAAAACTCCGGGAGTGGTTGAATGAAGCAAAGCACGGAGTTGTTTTAGTCCCTACATCTCATGTGAGATGGGGTTTTAAAGCGACCGGGTTGTGGTTGTGGACTTCACACATGCGCACTAGCCTACTTTTTCCATTGACCGTGGAACAGAGAAGAGGGGGCGCAGCTTCGCATCCATGGAACTGTGTTCGGGAGGCTAGCCAAAACTGCATCAAGGGACACGATGAAGCCGGCTTGATCCATCCAATACCATGTGCTAGACTTTTATATCTGATTTGCCAACCATCGAAGACGTTTTTAAATATCAGCTTAGGTGGATCAAGTTTCGAACATCGAAGCGCAAAAACTTTTTTGACAGTGCAAATTGACCCGATCTCGCTTTCTGGTGAGGCGAAGAGCGCTCTTTCTCCCGGACCAGTGGGTTGTAGCAAATTCTATTGTGATGCTAAAACGAAGTCGGAAGAGGGAGAGGACTTGACAAACGATGAAAAGTGAGACTATCCACTGGATTTTGGTCTTATATTTCTACCACGCTACACATTCCTGCGTTATTTCCAGACTGTCTACTTTTCACAACTTGTTGCTGACTGTTGAAAAGAAGTCAAACTTGTTTCAATAGCTACAACTGGAGTCTGTGCAAATCATGTTTCACGGGCCGACTTAATATTCGGCAATGCCAGGAAATGATTTATCTGTTAGGTGTGGACATCATTATCCCGGCCTGTGCTCCGCAAGACTTTAAGAAAAAAGAAAAATAATTGCATACATTTTTCTCGTCGTAATATTCCCTCCGCTGTGGGTCTGGTTGACTGAATCGGACCGACCCACCAGGATACCTCGGCGGTGCAAGTGATTATGGATAGAAGTCTGTCTAGCTACACTACCGTCATACACCAAGGGAACACGCTCTTTCTAGAGGCTTGTCTCCTAGGCGGAGCACCGTGGGGATTTCAGCTCAAAGGAGGACTGGAACATGGGGAGGACTTAATCATATCAAAGGTACAGTAAGTGTCAGATTTGTGTCTCAGGTGTAGCCTGCAACCAGCTTATTCCAATTCGACCAAGTTGTTACGGTGTAAGATTGGGCCTGTTGCCTTTAACCGTGCTGTCATCATTGAGAGGACAAGAAGGGCCCTTAAGGGCACATTGTTACAACCCGGGATAGTGATTTTGTGATGGTGATACATGGTATCAGTTCAAAGTGCGTTCTATTTGTAGTGTTTTCTGTTACGTTTACTTTTTTAAAACAACATGTAGACTTTTTTAGTAAGATTATATTCAATCTGCAGTACATGTTGCAATAGATACCAAAACACATACCCTTTGATCAGAATTCCTTGTAAGATGACCTGGCTTAAGTGTTTACATTTAATGCCAAAATGAATAGAATCAATCTTAGGAGAGGCAATGTTTACATTCCATTTCCAAAACTCTAATCCAGTGAATAAATCACCTCTGATACATGCAGGGTTTTAAATTAGCACCATTTACCAGCCTAATGCTGGTAAAATATGCATGTGGCTGGTAGATTTGCTTCACTCATCAGCCAAAAAAAAACGTAATCTATTGAGTGGCTGGTAAAATTTGAACATTTACTAGCCACTTGGATGCATGCTCCTTTAGTTTCATTCAGCACATTTAATCTTGACCTAGTGTTGAAGAATGGGACTAATATCTACACTATGCCTGTTTTCCTGGCAGACCTCTCTGTTGGTGCAGACAAAAGCATGTCAGTTAATCTGAAGTCTCATGATTTTGCACAATCTGGCCTTAAATGTGTTGTCTAGTGTTCTGATAGCCATGAAATTTGAAGGACTTTACTGTAAGCTTACATATATCTATTCAAATATTTGGTAGGAACAAAATGTTCTCACCAGTCACACTAGGGAGTACACATCACTGGTCGGACAGGAACTTAAATTGCACGCTTGATTTAAATCAACAATGACACAGTTGAAATATTTAAAACACCTTAATTACTGTATGGTTTTCTAAACTCTGATGGTAAACACCTCGCTCACATCATCACCAATCTTCCCATGACTTTTGACCCAGAGCGGGACATTGCTACTAACTTTGATTTTCAGACAGGACTGCAATCTGTGGTCACCTACTGTCAGCATGTGAGCATGGCCTAGAATTTTATGTCTGCACCGATACTGAAGGCTGTTCAGGCATGACAAACAGGACTGGTGCAACGGGGCAACTCTTCGATATTTAATCCACCAGAAAACACTCTGTCATCAACACAAGAATCCTCTGATGGAGTGTTTGGAATTGTGTTAGAACACCTGTCCACCTGTCTCACCTCTGTAGATACCAGGTCATCTACCTGTCTCTCTTCTGTAGATACCAGGTCATCTACCTGTCTCACCTCTGTAGATACCAGTTTATCTACCTGTCTCACCTCTGTAGATACCAGGTCATCTACCTGTCTCACCTCTGTAGATACCAGGTCATCTACCTGTCTCACCTCTGTAGATACCAGGTCATCTACCTGTCTCACCTCTGTAGATACCAGGACATCTACCTGTCTCACCTCTGTAGATACCAGGTCATCTACCTGTCTTACCTCTGTAGATACCAGGTCATCTACCTGTCTCACCTCTGTAGATACCAGGTCATCTACCTATCTCACCTTAAAACCTTTAAGCCTGCGTTAATGATAAAGATGAAGTGATGGTACCATTACCATTAGCAGTGTTCTGATACAGTGAATAGAAGACAATGTTCAGCTCAGTCCAGAGCAGTGAGTTTAACCTGGAGTCTGAGACCAGTCAGTGAGTTTAACCTGCAGTCTGAGACCAGTCAGTGAGTTTAACCTGCAGTCTGAGACCAGTCAGTGAGTTTAAC
>JACXGM010005994.1:5733-33875 GCA_016801145.1 Umbra pygmaea
CTGCCTGCATCTCTGTGCCTGCCTGCCTGCCTGCCTGCCTGCATCTCTGTGCCTGCCTGCCTGCCTGCATCTCTGTGCCTGTCTGTCTGTTGTGGTAAAGGGGTCTGAGGGGTTTCTCCACAGAAGACAGCCTGATCAATAATGTAGATGTTTTTGAAGAGGGTGGGTGAACGGCTCTGTCACGTGCCCCCTGTCCCGTCTCTCAGGAGACCAGCTCAGGTTCCTCTCCAATGTGGAAAACAGATAGGATGGCTGAATCTCATCAGCCTTTGGAAGATATTACAATAAGTGTGGTGCGCCTGCTGATACTTGATGCTTGAAACACATCTGCCACAGGAATCTGCTGTCCGTCCTATTGAGCTGCTGTTGTTTAGAGTTTTGTCTTATTGGGGCCTGTAAGAGGCAGACTGATATGCTGGAATATAACAACAACTGTTTTCTTTACATATGAGCACTAAATATTGATTTCACATTTTTTAAGGTGGTAGATCGAAGCATTATTTGAAGCAGTCTAGGTTACATGTTAACGTTGTTGCACTTGTTTTATGTGTTTTTGCTTTGTTTTTTCAGCCCAGTAGCCACATGTTGTGTGTATTTGGTTCATATGAAACCCCTCCGTGCTCAGAGCTTGCACCCTGAATATGAACTTGAGAAATGAGAAATTCAGTCCATGCTGCAGTCATGGAGAACAGAAGCTGTCTTGTGTGAGTCATTTGATGCTCATTGAAACACAGGAGACCATGATGAAGTATGAAGGCATTTTAGGACACATTTAGAAAAAGCTCACTACATTTCAGCATTGACGCCTTTCCTAGAACAGGCTATCCAGGGTGGACGCTGTGTGTCCATGCTTGTGTAAAGATGACCAGGGCAGTACCCATCTGGGTTCTGCTCCGTCATACAGGCTCTGTTTTCAGACATGGTGGGAGCTTGTGTCTTTAATGGGGGAGCCTGACAGGACTAGAGGGTCTGCATCCCAGGGACACTGCGGTAATGGGCAGGGGGTGGGGACAGTGAGGTCTGCCTTGTCCTCCTGATGTCCTCCTCTCTTGCTGTCAGCAGTCAGTGTTCCAGTCTTTGAGCTGTGGTCTTCAGCATAGCATGCACTCTTAGGTCCAGCATGGTTTTATCTCTGATGTGAAATGTGGGGACTGTAGACAGAAAGGCAGCTCTTCACTGCTACATTGGATGTAATCTGGTCTGTGGAAAGAATCACGTTAAATTGACAACTTGAAGAAGAAACAGTAAGAATGCATTTGCCTGCCCTGTTTGGGAAAACGGTCAGTGATGGGCCTGAGAACATTTAAATCTGTAATTCTTAGATGTGAATGCAACAATAAATGCAATGACACTGATTTTATTAGTTTTGACACTCAGTTAGTAATTTATTATGAATTACATTTCATTTATAATTATTTGTCCAACATTGGATATATGGAGTGTAGTTGGATCATTTGGTAAACATGTAGAGTCTCTATTGGGATTGATGGCTTAAGATCAAGCCCTCAGCAACTGTTGCCTCCCACTCCTCTTTCCAAACAGATGCAATCTTGGCACAGTGCGCTATGGTCGTAGCAGATCACCTCTGGCAGCCATTGTGAGTAGTTGAGGCCATGACTCGTCTCCTAACTATTGGCGCTGAGCTTCAAAGTACTACTCCAACGACCCCAGTTGCAATCTGCACTGGCTACGTTCTCAAACAGAGAGCAATGCTTTGAAGCCTTGTCAAAAGTGGGACTTGGCTCTACATACACCCACGTGCACACCACTCCTCAGGAACAATGTTCAGTGTTTGGCTTTCCCCCGCTGTTGATGTTGAAAGATTTGTTTCAACACTAAAATACGCTGTTAGCATGTTGGGCTTAACATGCAACAGACCACCTCATTTATCGTGTGTTGCTTTCTGTCTGGATCGGGGGGAAGGGAAGTGAGGCTTGGCCTCCCACCTATGACATTCGCATGTCAGCCCTGTTCTTTCCTTGTATTTTACCTTGTCAACGTGGCCGACTGGCCGTGCTGTGCCTACCCCATGTGGTAACATGCCATGGGTCTAGACCTGTACTTAAAATGAGAACCAGCTAGTAATTGCACGTCTATGTTGTGCAGTGTGTTTTGGTGCAGGGTTACAGGCTGGTTGGCCCACATGTCAATGTGCTGACTGTTCTCTAAGCCTCGTCTTTCTGGTCGGCTCACCTGAAAGCCACACTGATTAGTATCTCTGGAGTTTTACAATTCTTTTGTGCAAGTGTTTGTGCCTCATTCAGCAGTTTTTACTAATGTGTCGCCTACCTTCTCAATCTCTCATCATGCTGAGTCAAAACAAATTAGCCGGCTAGATGCAGCCGTTACAAATGAGCGTGTCACAATCCCCACGGCATGGCTCAACACACGGCACGTAATCACGGCTGGTTTTAGGGAACGTTCACCGGAGAATCCTGCTAAACATGTCAATTAATACACAGAATGAACTTAAAGGAGTGACTCTTGAGAATAAGCGTGTTCTGTGGTCTATGTTCTTCATTGTTAAATGCAGTCGTTCCCTCCTGGACGGGGAATCTTAGCAGTCCTGTGTAAGGTGGAGGCGTATTGCCTGGAGGGCTGCTGTGGGCCAAACACACACTGGCTCTTTGGTGAGGGACTCTGGAGGGTCCCAGCGCTGCAGCACAGAACCACATGGAAAAGAAAATGACTAACAGACACAGTGTTACAGCCTCCCATCTCTGCAGACATGCCTTAATCAAGCCTCACTACCCCAGCAAAGAGGCTTTTAAAAGCAACCAGATATAGCCTGGTCCTCCCCACATGTGCTGCAAAACTTAATTTAAGTCCAAGTAACAAGTATTTCGTGGTTGGACTATGAATGGGCAAATGTATGCTGGCGTGTTGGTGATCCCAGCGGTCTGTCCCCACGTATGGTAATGTTGTAGATGGGTTAACATCCTGGTTGGTCTTCTGACATGGTACTACTTCCAAGTCTATAATGTACCACACTATGGCACAGTAGGCTAACATGCTTCTCCCTTTACTACCTCTGTCTTGACTGAGGGACCTCTACCCTTCAGTTGCTTGAATGGTGTTTTGGGAAGCCAGTAGACATTCTCTGGGCCTATGTAGATTTGAGAAAGTTGTCAAAAAGAAAAAAGTATTGTTTGGGTCATTTTAATTTGCATATTGGTTCTATTACATTTTGGGTGTGTCATGGAATGTCTTGTGAGACATGTCGAGCTTGATTCGTGCACACTTCCCATAGAAACCAGACCAGGCCATTGATCTACACCTGAAGAATTTTCCCGCACTACATATTTCTCGACATTCCTGAACAATTGCATTTACGAAGCCCCAGGTGGGAACTTTCGAAAACCTGTTGTGAAACATAGCGGCTATTTGAGAGTGACCCACAAGTTTACACAATAAAAAATGTATCTTGTCTCGAGCTGTTCCAGAGTGGTCTAGTATATGTGGCTGAAAGCTGTGGTAATGTAAACGGGCACTCTGGTGTGTTTCGCTGAGGCAAGGTGCTAAAAATGTTACATCCTGTCCCTTTTACCAGTGGCAAACAACTCCATTTGCACAATGGCATTTGTCTAATTCAGCCCCCTGTCCATGTCAAACATACTTACAGGAAGCTGCAGAACGCAGACACAGGATGAATTTGTTATGGCGTTTTTAAAATACCTGCCACTTGCCTGCAGTCATTCTTGTTGAAGCTTGTTGCTAGTCTGAGGGCATGACTGAGCCACCATGTTCATCCAGCCAATGCCTTGTTTTGGTTGAGTCATGTTGTTAAGTTTGATGCCTTCCAGTGGCTGTTAGAGTCCGTCTCAACAGTGTTTGCATGAAGTCAGCGGAGCCTGGCCCATGCCCTGTGGTGCACCCTGTCTTTGGTAATATCTCCCTGTACATGACGAATAGTGGAAGCATCCTTTTTCAAGAGGAAAATAAACAGGTCTCTCTGAACAGCAGCAAAGCACTGGAGCTTTGCTTCTCAGGCTCAAAGTTTCCCTTTTAAGGTCAGCAATAGTGTACATCATGGAGAGCATTGCATCTGAGCAGACCTGGAGGGACACAGAGCCTCCACATACAGATGATAGAGCTTTATTGTGCCCTGGGTTTGCCAGTAGTAAGGGCTCTATCAGTTAAGGAAAGGAAACATTGTTTTTCATTCCGTCAGAAGGTAAATCTCTTTAATGAGTCTAACAATGACATTTGACCAAAGAGTCATGTTGAATTGAACCCTTGTATGATATCCTAAGATGTCCAACAAGAGCTTACCCTGGGCAGTTCTGCTAGTGTCTGATATGTGGTATAGATGACTGATGCTGTCTCGTGTGTTTTAGCATTTCCCGGCTTGAAGTGTGTGTACTTTGTCACTGTGTGGTCAGAGGATTTTCTCAGCGAGATTATAGGCCTGCCTTCAAGCCCCATTACCAGAGAGTTCTCTGCTCTCCATTCTGGATTAGTACAATCCCTGGATTCCTGCTGGGACAATCCACAGGGTCCTTATCCTCCCGGGCACAGTGTCGGTCAAATCATCCATCCAGTCATCCATCCCATCATCCATCCCTCCCTCTCCTCTCATCCTTCCGAGTGAGGCCTGACCTGCCGGTCCCGTCTTCCCCTGGCACCTTTAGCAGTCGGCTTGGCCTCTGGTGCCATCTGTCATGGAAACATGCACACAGTGGGAAGTAGCTCACAATTGCTGATTTATGATTGAATTTCATCTTTTTCATTCTCATTTCAGGGCTTGTAGGGCCCTGGGATTTGAGAATGCGGACAGAATTGCGTAATCCTGATATTACTATGGAATTGAAGAAAATGAAAAAATATGTCAAGATTTTTCTATAACACAAATATAGTCAGAAAAAAATAGTCACAGCATTTTTCTTAATATACAAGACAGTAGAAGTTTATTCACACTCTATATAGATATATGCAGTGTTTGTCTACTGAACTTGGACTGCATGCACCTCTATCATTCAATCATTGTAATGCACTTGCTAACTAATAGCTCTAAACAATGGTATTTACTAGGGGTGGTATGGTTCATGGAAAAACATCCCAACAGTTTGGTTCGCTTGTCTCATTTCGGGATGTGTGTGCATCAAACGATTCGTCAGTACACTGCTAATGTGCACAAACCACTTACTGCTGTTGTGAACACTTTCAACACCTATGTTAAAAAACTTACCAGAAATGACAAGCAAGGTGAGGGCGACAAATGCAACACATGGCAGCTGATTGGACGAATGCGTTACGTGGGTCTGGCTGCTCCCGAACTTCAAAACACTCTAATGGCGTTCTGAGTAGGATCTCATATTTTACAAAAATAGTTAACTGAAATGTGTTTCTGAAAACATTTTAAGCGAGAAATACACTCACCTAAAGGATTATTAGGAACACCCGTTCAATTTCTCCTTAATGCATTGATCTACTCAACCAATCACATGGCAGTTGCTTCAATTCATTTAGCGATGTGGTCCTGGTCAAGACAATCTCCTGAACTCCAAACTGAATGTCAGAATGAAAGGTGATTTAAGCAATTTGGAGCGTGGCATGGTTGTTGATGCCAGACGGGGTCAGTCTGAGTATTTCACAATCTGCTCAGTTACTGGGATTTTCATGCACAACCATTTCTAGGGTTAGCAAAGAATGGTGTGAAAAGGGAAAAACATCCAGTATGCAGCAGTCCTGTAGGCGAAAATGCCTTGTTGATGCTAGAGGTCAGAGGAGAATGGGCAGACTGCTTCAAGCTGACAGGGCAACTTTGACTGAAATAACCACTCGTTTACAACCAAGGTATGCAGCAAAGCATTTGTGAAGCCACAACACGCACAACCTTGAGGCAGATGGGCTACAACAGCAGAAGACCCCACCGGGTACCACTCCTCTCCACTACAAATAGGACAAAGAGGCTACAATTTGCAAGAGCACACCAAAATTGGACAGTTGAAGACTGGTCTCAATTTCTGTTGAGACATTCAGATGGTAGAGTCAGAATTTGGCGTAAACAGAATGAGAACATGGATCCATCATGCCTTACTACTGTGCAGGCTGCTGGTGGTGGTGTAATGGTTTCGGGGATGTTTTCTTGGCACACTTTAGGCCCCTTAGTGCCAATTGGGCATCGTTTAAATGCCACGGCCTACTTGAGCATTGTTTCTGACCATGTCCATCCCTTTATAGCCACCATGTACCCATCCTCTGACGGCTACTTCCAGCAGGATAATGCACCATGTCACAAAGCTCGAATCATTTAAAATTGGTTTCTTGAACATGACAATGAGTTCACTGTCCTAAAATGGCCGCCACAGTCACCATATCTCAACCCATTATAAACATAGGTATTTATAACTATTATAAACATAGGTATTTGTCATTGTTCCTCCTAAGTTGATTTCTGGGGTCTGCCTGGGTTCTGGTTCCCAGCCATGGGTACTAAGACCTTTGGTGGTCAAGTAACCAAAACTGTTTCGGAACCACTGGCCAAGGGTGTTTATATGAATGTTTGAGATAAAAAGTGGAATCACAAAAAAATAAAAGAAAAATCACAATTTGGAAAAAGGCCCTTGGCTTGTTAGCTTTCTAGCAAGTATTGGGTGATCTTAGCAACTGGGTGGAGAGTTGGATAGCTGTTAATGTGTTAGAATGCAGGTTTTCCCCCAGAAAATGCGTTAGTTAAGGCGGCCGGGTTCGGTTTGTCTACCGAGGGGGTGGGGGTGCAAAACAACTTTCGAAATGCGCAACGGGGATTGTGTTCACTGTGTATGGCTGTGCACTTCACATAGCACGATGACATTAACATACCAGCAGATAATCGCGTCGTCACATTTACTTTTTTGGGAATGCTCAGTCTAGGTGGCTAACGGTCCTTGTCTGGGCGGCCGCCTTAATAACAAAGTGGTGTGGGAAACCCTGCAATGTTTATGGCTATGTTAGCATAGTTAGTTGTGTGTCTTGCAAGATGGTTGAACTCATGACTGAGCCTGTGCAGATCTTTACACTAGTTGCTTATACTGATGTTATTTTTATTATGACTTTTATGAAGCTTGCTTGCTGTCATTCCATGCATCACGTTATGCCCAAAAGCTATCCAACCACAGGACTTCGACTAGCACCAATGTTTCTATGGTGTTGACTGTGCAATATGGCCTAATTTGTGAAATGGCTGTGTTGTTATGAATGAATATCTACAGCTTTAATGAAGACGGGAGACTATATATTTGTTTTTATTATTTTAGGATTAGTTTTTTTGGGAAAATGTCTCAATACAACCAAGGAGTGAGCCATTCATTTGTCCTTTTTGACACTCACTGGTAATTTTCCTTATTAGTAGGTGGCAGACCAATAATGCAATGTTTTGATTTGATGTAAAAGCAGTTTAAAAGCTATTAGAATGGGCTGCCTGTGTAAGAGCAGACAAAGTGATCTGCTGTCTTATAGCAGTTATTGATGACTATAGAAGTGGAATACAGAATGATAGGCTGCAACATCGCTCACCTCGATGCAGTATGTCAAACTGATATGGTTGCACTTATCTAATTGGCTGGCTTATTGTTAGGTTAATGACATTTAACAGCCTTATGTTTTTTATTTCTAAAATGATGCCCTATTTTCAGATAGAATAGCCATAACAAAGCCAAAAGATGTGTAAATACACATGTTAATTTGCATCTTTCCTTTCATATCTGCAGACACATTATTGAAACCTTTTGTTTATTCTAAGACACAGTAGTGAGACTTAAAGCTACACAAGCTAAGACAAATGTAAACTCAAATTTAATTTTGCCTTCAAATATTGACAGGCAATATAAACAGACTCAGTCCCAATTCCAGATGTGAAAAACGCGAGGGCATGGTCAGTAACACTGAACCAATCACTCATGTATTTTACAAAGCCCTTTTTAGAACAGCAGTTGTCACAAAGTGCTTTGAAAGACACCCGGCCAACGAACAAGCAACAACAGGTGATGCACGGTGGCTAGGAACCTAGAAAGGGGCCAGACTCGAGGGGGTGGCCTGACTTTTTTTCTCGCTGTACCTGGTGTGGAATCTGAACGCTACACAGCCTAAATGTATTAAGGCCACATCGTTTATCAGTAAGTGGTGCTACTAACGACTAATTTTCTAACGACTAATCTAAATGACTAATGAAGTCTTTGTTATTTCGTTGTATCCATTTTATTTTCAACTCAACTGAAGGGCCAAAACATAAAATGTTACCAAATAAAGAAAATTGCAAATGTAAACAATATAAATAACTTAAATGATACCAAAGTATACACAATTAGCCTATTGATGTAGAGCCCATTCCTAATATCCTGTCTGTGCTTTCACCTTAACCTTCACATCAGCTTACTTTTGTTAGAAGCTCATTAAGTAAACTGTTCAAAAACATTATGTATTAACAATCTAGGCATACGTATCTACATTTCCATTAGGCTATATCTAGGGCTGCAGCTAATATTTTTTGTAATCGATGAATCTAGCACTTGTCTGATACATTTTCTTGTGTGTTTTTAAACAACCAAAACAAATAATGCATAAAGAAAATTATGTGGCTGTAAAATTATCAAGCATTTGGCTTTTATTTAAAAATATAAGGGGGGGTATTTATTCGAACTCCAACATTTGGCTACAAAACTAAGCCTATTTATTGCAATTTTTACCCATTTTGTGTTTATAAGTGCCCTGGAAATCCAGAGATCTCGCAAGAGCACAATTTATATTTGCTCAGCAAGTTCTGCTCATTAACTATGCACAGAGTAATTCTGCTCATTAACTATGCCCTTGTAGCCGAGCTGCACCAATCACATCGGTGTATCGGATATAGGCATGCCAGAGGCATGTTAAACGGATGACGACAGCGCTGTAACATCGAAGTCATTAGTAAACATTGTAAGATCGCTATGGATGAACACCAGTTGTTTAAAACGGCTTTGGCCACTACAATGAATGAGTTAGACTTGGCTTTTTGTTTTTTTTAAAGGACATTTTTGCTGTGTTGCCGACCTGATACGGCAAGAGTTTTATCTACCAGTTAGCTCCGCCATAGGAGCTTAGCGAAAAACCACTGGTGATAGGTCGTAGTGTTATCCAATTGCGTACAGTGAGATTTTCATTACTCGATGCCAGACCCTTATATCCTCCGGATTTGGGTCTCGATTTTTCCAGGCTAGTTTATAAATGCCAGTGCCAACAATTATATAAAAATACATTTAAGTCAACTTACTGTAAAACATGTATAACATGTAAAACTATGATTACAAACTTAAAAAGTAAAGGCCATTTGGCATTAGTTTTGTCTTCTTAAATACAACATTACAAAAAAGGATTGCACCTACTGCAAATTACCCACACGAGTGAGTGAGTGCCCAGTCAGACCAGTTGCTTCATTGCAGTTTGGTACGACAGAAATACATACATTCATTTTCAATAGAACGCTGCATTTGGCTTGCATCACTTGCATTGCGGTGCATTTTAGGAGAAGCATCCGTTCGAAAAATCGTACGGATGCTTTAAATTGCATGTGTTGGTGACACCTACACATAGTGTAGCTTTGAAAAGGGGAATGTTTTATTGCAAATATGCATTTTGTTAAAAAGAAAAAGAACAGCATTTTGTTTTTTACTTAGGCTAGTTAAAGTATATTAGCATGTTTTGTAGTATTGTATTTTTTGTTAATTGAAGATGTTCTATGCTTTGGTAGCTGATTATAAATGTCTTCCCCAAAAGTACGAGTGGATCTGGAGAAGCATTTGTTGCATTTGTTGCATTTGTTGCATTTGGCAGATGTGACATACAAACATGGTCTCGCAAAGACTGCAATACGATATTTGTTTCTCCATCACGTCCCGGTATATACAGTGAATGCATGTTGAAATTGTTGTTGCGTGGCTACATAAAAGTTTAAGCATATGTGATTCATTGCTGCCCGCAATTGGTCTGACTGGCACGTGAGAGAGACGAGGGTGCATGCATGTGTGTGCGTGTGCGTGTGTGAAGGGTTTATTTTTTAGTCTACAATCTCTTGCAATTGAACGTGTATACGTTTACTACTTAAAAACATCAAAGCTAAACATCATATCTAGTCAAACCGCATCACGACATCGCTACAAATACAATATGGGATTAAAATCAGCGAACATCAATGTGTATAGGCTTAGGCTACGTTACCTTGTTTCAGCGACGCTTGGTGAAACATGGAGTGGATGTTTGCTGTTCATATGCTGAATCATTGAAGTCGTACTGTTGTGGTATGCCAGGTCTACTTTGCAGTAGACACATTGCACCTTGTTCTCTTCCTTTTTAAGTTTGTAATGATCCCAAACTTAAGACGTTCTCTGCCGTTTATGGACATCTTTTCTCTGCAATCGCGCCAACTAAATTAAAAATGTATCACGTGCTATGGTGTGCTTCCTGAACATTGAACAACGGTACGTGTGAAACAATTAGATCCCTGCGCGTAACTTATAGTGCGCGTCATAGGAATTTAACCAGGCTTTGAGGCAGAGTTTTTGCCTCAAGCCATTTTTGTAATAGAGTTAATCGAGTAACTCGATGAGTCGTTTCAACCCTAGCTATATCATATTAGTCAGAGTCTGGACTAGCCTACTACGCTTAGCTTAGCTCCCCCACTTAGCTCTGCCTAATAATGAATTTTTCTGAAAGCAGGGAGGCATGCAGCTATGCTACTTGCGTGCATGGTGCGGTTTAACCAATTACTGCCAAAGTCTAATTAGCCTGTTTAACATCCAAAGACAGTAATTTCACATCTCAAGAGTTGATAAACAGTACAGACTAGCTTGCAGTTTCATTAATAATAGGCATTTTTCACACTTCTGCATTCCTATCAATGGAAGGTGTCCTAGATAGGCAAACTTTCGTTACGCTACTAGTTTTATAAGCTCCTATTGTGTACACTGGGGTAAAATATAATGTAGGAGATCAATGGCAAAAGTGAATGTAGTGTGCCTCCGTGTTGTAAGATTTTTTTCCCCTATCTGTAATTTCACGACTTTGTTTGTTTAACGTAACAAATGTAAAGTGCGCGTCTATGTTTGTGTGTGGTCATAACTTGTAGCCCTTAATGCCTAACACATAGCACAAATAAATGTTTGGTATCATTAAAGAGGTCAAAATAAACTTGTTCAACGTCCTTTGCCGACGCTATTACTATAGACCGGAAATTAGTTTACCCAGTTTCAACAATAGAACATTCGCTGTGGAAAAGGCCGATTATATATTTACGTTCTCTTTTCCTTTTCTATGGACGCATCTTCAACAACTGTTGTGTGTTTCCTTTTAAGGTGCTTGTGCATCGTGGTTGTGCTCCCGTGATAAGCAAGTGAAGTTTGACAGTGTACAGTAGGGATCGACCGATATGGATTTTTTTGTGCCGATACGCTACCGATTTTTTTCATCAGCCTTGGCCGATGACTGATATGGACTGCAGATTTTCTTGAGCCGATACTGCTATTGCTCCCTCAAATTACATCATAAAAAAAATTACACAATGATAACTAGTGTTACATGTCTCAATTTAAAAAAATCTAAACACAAGAATACTGTCCTAAGATAAGCAAAATACAGCAGTACTGAACAGAAACTGATAAAGAATTGTGCATAATTTGCGCATTTCCCCACTTCTTTACCCCACACACCAATCACTGAAAGTTCTTATTAATCCCAGTTTAGGAGCTGCAAGTTATAATGGAGGAAACAGAGACTGCCATGGTTTCAAATGTTCTAAATAAAAATAAAAAGAGCATGTTTAAGAATATGCCGCCTAATATGCAAAGACAACACACTAGTAGGTCTAAACGAAAATGTAAAAGCTGCCAGATTTGTCAACCAAAGAACATAAATCAGCAGAGGAAAATAACGTTCATGTCAAATGCACATTAACCAACAAATTGTTGAAGTTTCTGTTCTAAACTGCATCAACGTTAAAAGGTATAAATATATCAACCACGTATAAAACATAACTCTCAAAATCTTTAAAGCTCTCTTCAGGTAGCGTAGCACTCTCATATTTCGCTGTAATGCGTGTGTCCCTTTGAGTGAGACAGACGCACGAGGACACACACACAAACGTCTGTTTGGTAGCTGACGCTGACTGAAAAACCTAACCACCATTGAACTGGATTGATGATAATAACGTCAGCAAACAGCTTTAAATACAAGTAATGCACACACGGTGCACTTATGTCTGGTACATGATAAACGTTAAAACAAATTAATATTCAACTACGTATGAAACATCTCATCATTAAAGCTCTTCTTGAGGGGGGGCTGCGCTCTGATATCACTGCGTTTGCAACACCGCCCTGCTCCAAGTAGGGAAAGAGGGAGAGACACCACAAACCTCAGCCAGGTGGTCACTGAATAAAACTCCCACAAATACCACGGAACGGATCCACGGAACAACGTTCGCATTACTTAATCCTGTGAACAGTGTTCGTAACAGCTACCATATGCATACAGAAAACCTACAACTTTGTTAACCTCCGTAAATACAATGGCAAGCAGTTTTATAGACGAGGCATTCGGCATTCACATTTTTCATTTGGACCTGCAAAACTTGCTTAGTAATAGAGCATATTTAGAGCAACGTTTTTCCACTTTCAAAGTGTATGGCAATATTTCAGCTAAATCAAAGATGCATTGAAAGTTTAAAACTTACTGTTGTCATAAAGAGCAGGCTTACAGCACTCTGCTAGTGTCAGAGGGGCAGTACATGGTCTGCACGTGAACTCCAGCAAAGCAGAGCTGCCTTTGTGGACACTTGTCTGTACATAATGCTGGGAAAATCGGCGAAAGCAGCAGCCACATATCGGCCAATGCCGATAAATGTAAAAATGCAAATATCGGCCATAAGTACCGGCCGGCCGATAAATCGGTTGATCACTAGTGTACGTACAGACCACTGTTTTGTTACCAGTTGGCTCAGGCCAATACTCCCATACTTTGGAAGCTTTTATGTGTAGTGCTAATTCTCTGACTTGATTCAGAAGACTCACCTTCTGCCGCCATTTTTCATATCAAAGCAGTGAAGGGGTGGGGAGGAGGAAGAGGATAGCAGATTAACCAGCAGGGTGTGCACAAACTGCTGTGGAGGTGAATTACAGTGAGCCGTTTGAGGCAGGAGACCAAAAAGTAATAGGCGCTCAGTAGTAAAACGACACATCAACTAAAAGAATTGCTGTAGACAAATTTTCTTGGTCGATTACGTCGACTAAGTCGACTAATCGCGGCAGCACTAGTTGATATTAACTTTGTTTGCTAAGTACTTCGGACAAGTAAGCCGATAGCAAAAACAACTTGTCCGAAGCAGTACTGTAAGTATTGTAATCAACATGCAGGTCTGATAAATTATTTATCAATTCCCAGTTAGAAATAACATGGTATACTGTATGAATTTCTGTAAATGTTTTTGACAGAGACCATAAGAGGTGACACAAGTTTTAGCTTCCGCCTTAAGGTTAGTTACCATGTGAATGGAGTCTGTTTTTCCCTCAGAATGTCTGAAACTTGCTAGCTTGAATTGGACTTCTTTTCAAACATTTGAAGCCAAACCCTTAACAACATTAATACATTAATGCATCTAAATTGAACAAAGTCAGAAACTGTGTACGTTAACTTGGAATTGTCTCACTTTAAATAAATATTATCTTGTGCAATGCTTATTATTTCTTCTCTATTATGACTGTCGCTCATTCAAGTTAGGCCACTGTCATGCGCAGTTGAATAAAACACATGTTTTCCTACAGCTTTTAAATTTCAGAAATACCTTCAATATCGCAATGGCATATTTGTCTGTGCATTAAATCCAACATTTATATATGCATACTTTTGTCTGTTTTAATTATTAACAGTAAGTATTAACAGTGAATGAGCACTTGCTGAGCTGTGTGTTCACAGCCCAGTCAGAATGCACGATGGCTAATGTTAGCTAACAATTTCATAATCTTAAAGAGCAACACCATGTTTGAGAATGTAAGGTAAAATTGCGGGCCACATAGATTTCACGTGAAAAAAATACATAAGGTACCAATTGCAGTTTAATTTGTCGCAGTGTCAATCCCTGTCAGTGTTCAATGATTGTCCATAAACAGACATAGAAATGGGTGGGCTGTGACCACAGTATTTTTGTAGCATCAAACACAATTTGCTGGTCTTGGGCAGGGACAACATGATCCACTCTGGAGAGGGCGTGGTCAGTGACACTGAATACATCTGTAGAAACATGGATGCCATTTTCAAGGGCGCCAAAGTCTGATAAAAGTAATAGCATGGAGAGGATGAAAGAAAAAAAGAATGGGTGCAAAAAGCAGGACAATGAGCCCTCAGGGAAGCAGACGATTGGTCTGCTCCCCCCCAATGTTTGGTGGATTGGACGCTGAACACCTGAAATCATATTTATCTTCCGACTGGAACCTGCTGCTAGATTTTTTTATTATCTACAATAGCACTGCTGTGTCTACAGCTCCTTTTCCCACTGTCTCCTATTGCTGGTAATTACCTGGATCCTAGCAATGTAATGTTATTATAACACATTTTATGCTTAAAATATTGTGATGGGATCTATTGTCAGACAGTATTAAGACAATGTGTTCCTCATTACTGTTGTCTCCAGTTTTCTACAACACGTTGAGATTAGGGATCGACTGATGGCTTTTTTGTGCCAATACCGTTTTTTTTTCATCAGCCTTAACCAATGACCGATACGTAAAAACACAAATATTGGCCCGATATATCTGCCGGCCGATAATGTCGGTATATCTGCCGGCCGATAATGTCGGTATATCTGCCGGCCGATAATGTCGGTATATCTGCCGGCCGATAATGTCGGTATATCTGCCGGCCGATAATGTCGGTATATCTGCCGGCCGATAATGTCGGTATATCTGCCGGCCGATAATGTCGGTATATCTGCCGGCCGATAATGTCGGTATATCTGCCGGCCGATAATGACGGTCTATCACTAGTTGAGTTGCAAGTGTTGTGTACCGTAGATTACATTAAGGCTGTCTGTGTGTGTGTGTTTGTGTGTGTGTGTGCTCTTGATAAATATATCTGGTTTCAAAATCAATACACAAATACGACAATGAATATAAATAACAAAAGCAGTAACTGAGAAACATGGGATTTCATATTTAACTTCAGAATTATTCTCTTGCGCGAGGAGTCGGAATGTAGCTATATGTTCTTCACTCTTTTCGTCACCGTCTGACTCAACATCATAAATACTTTGAAAAACGTGTTTGAGAACACTAGCGACGTATATTCCCTGCTAACATGAATGCCTTTAATTAAATGTGGAAATTAAAAAAAATGCGTTGTTTGTATCACTTTGACTAGGCATCGTATTTTGACAAGTTATGTCTGCAATGGCTGTGCATTGTTGAATGGACATTAAAACATTAAACCAGCACACGTTTGGTGCCAGTTCCCGATTTTGATGTACTACTGTGGGCTGATCTAAATGATTAATTATAAATCCTCTTTATTCATCATATGCAACCATTGACTGTATATACTACAACGTAAAATAGCTAGTTAACACTTGTGCAGCAGTTTTTTTTAAACGGGTCATTATTACCTGAAAGCCTTAAGGAAAAAAGAACAGATAAAAGTTTTGGTTGATAAAAAATGGGAACAGTTCTGTCGGAATGAAAGCAGTGAACCTCTGCCTACTATTCTAGACTAATATTAACCCTGTGAAGCTAACAAGTGAATATAGCTACAAACTTACCCTGGCTTCTCTGCAGTCACAACTTCCTCCAGACTTGAAATGCTGCAGCTTGGGACAGGTGGACTGTAGCTCACGGCAGATGGGCTGGCTGCACGCAGTTTCCACGTGATTTACGATCTAATTGTAACACTAGAGGACGTGGTTTCTCTCCATTTCTCTCCAAAAAAGTATATAATTATACTGAACCTCCATTATTGAGGTTAGGCTTAGGTTTAGTATGAGGTTAAGGTTAGGGTTAGCTTAACATCTTAGGGATCAGTATCCTGCCCAAAAAAAGTGGACTGGTATCACAGTTCACAAATCCAATATTTAGGTTATATATGCATGTCGCATATGTACGGAAAGCTTAACTCAGGAATTTAGCTGTTGTCTCCGTTTTACAATAGCTATAACTACAATACCACCTCACGTCATAATGTGAGGTATGTGGCTTGTACAGGTGCCTCAAATTAAATAGGAGGGGGATTAGAATCACTGCTCACAACAGCAATTTTTTGTTTTTATATATTTTATATATACCACATTGCACATCATAATGTGAGGTACGTGCCATGTAAACAAAGCCATTAGCTTGCTTGCAGCTACTTAGCAATAGCAAATCAAACTGTACTAATAACACAAACAAACAATAATAGTAGCTACAGTCAAATCATTTTCATCATAAACAGTCCCAGTAATGACAACGCATAGTTTTCCCAGGTAAAATCCATCTTGTTGTGGTAAAATTACTATTTAATCACCGTACATTTATGAGAATCTATTCTGAAACTAAACGCACATGCTTTATTTGTGAAGCATGGGACACACTTCTGAACCAAAAATGCATTTTCTCTCAGATTTCGTCATATTCGTCATCCTTATTAAACAGATGTAATGAGCAACATCATCCATTTTAAACTAAGTTCCCAAGAGACTTTAAAAACAAATTGGATGTTCTGTGTCAGATCCCGGAAAAACACATCATCATTGTTTTTTTGTGAAAATGTACTTTTACAAATAATGCTATAGCTCATTAGTTTTTCACTCTATAATTCTTAAATTTTAGACATGTTGTCATCCCCTGTGGGATATGATTAGAAGTGTTTCCAGGACCCTATCTCAATGGCTTTGTCTTTTAAAGGATGCAGAAAAATGAAAAAAAGAATTAATTATGCATATTTGCTCACAGTGAGCTGAACTGAATTGTTCTTGATTTTAGTTCGCATCGCCAGCTGTAAGAGGGCCCAACATGATCTAGTGCTCACAGCCCAGCACCATGCACCTTGATTGGTATTCGGCAGAGAACACCAGAATTGGCATGTCCGCCATTGGCACCTCATTCTCTTCACAGAGTAGAGCGGGTTCACACTGAGCACGTGACATGTGAGAATCTGGTGACAGTGTGGTAAACGTTATGCTGCCTGCAACATCCAGCATGACCGGTTTGGCGGTGGGTCAGTGATGGTCTGGTGATGCATATCCTTGAAGGGTCGCACAGACCTTCACATGCTAGCCAATGGTACCCTGACTGCTGATTAGGTACCTGGATGAAATGCTCAGACCCATCATCAGACATTATGCTGGTGCAGGGGGCCCTGCATTTCTCCTCATGGTCAGAGTGTGTGGGATGTTCCTGAATGACAAAGGCATTGATGCAATTGACTGGTCCTCACTTTCCTCAGACCTGAATCCAATTGAGAACCTCTGGGACGTTATGTATTGGTGTTATGTATCACTACCATTTAGCACCACAGACTGTCCAGGACCTCACAGATGCCCTGATCCAGGTCTGGGAGGAGATCCCCTAGGACACCAGCCACCGTCTCACCAGGAGCATGCCCAGACACTGTCAGAAGTAGGGTTGTGTACGCAACCGGTAGGAATCGGACCGGATTAGAACACAAATTTTGGTGGCTCATTTCGGTTCCACTTAGTGTGTCGACTGAAATATTTTCCTTTTGATGCTCCGAAACGGACATAAAAATATCACACTTTCTCTATAGTCGACCATCAGTTACCTACCATAGGCTACTTTTAAAATGCCATATTTTGGATCAGATAAGGTCAACCTTTGCTCCCCACGTGCATTAGTGAGCCTTGGCTGCCCATGACCCTGTCGTTAGTTCACCTCTCTTCCTTCCTTTGACCACTTTTGATAGGTACACCCCACAAGCTGCAGTTTTGGAGATGCTCTGACCCTGTCATCTAGCAATCGCAATTTGGCCCTTGTCAAAGTCGCTAACGTCCTTATGCTTGCCTCGTTTCTGGAAGGTGTTTTCACTCACAATGTGTCAATCAATCCAACACGATTGTAAAATGTTTCATAATTCTCACTGGTTTTGAGCCATTTCATACTGACTATTTTTACGTGACACGGTTGATATTTACGCTGTGTTCCTCTTGAGTCAGTTTTTTAGAACCACTTGTGGTGCTCTGTGTTATTTGAACTGCCATGGAACACATGTTACTGAGGGTCTGGGAGAGAGGCAGCGACACAGGAATGTAACCAATGTGGCTCAACCAAAGGACTTTTAAAAGCCCTCTGACTGGCTCTCAAATCCCGATAAGCCCCTTCCCTCAGAGTGGGGAGAGAGCTGGGGTTTCGGGGGGGCTGTGGCGGGGTGTAGGAGGGGCTGCCGTGATGAGCGGCTTTGACCTTTGAAAGGTTGCTTTTGGACAGGCCTCTACAGGCAGCCATATTGCACTGTGGGAATAGGGCACAACCTTTGCTGGAAAGATGACTCCCAATGCCAGATTGCACTAAGAATGTGGAAAAGCAGGCTAGCGTCCTGATAACTACTTATTTTGTTTACTTTGGTTTTGCAGGATATTTGGACTTCTCTACTGCAGCTCGTTTTTAGCAGGATTTTAACCTCTCCCATCTGCTGACAGCCATGGAATCGGTACGTACTGCAACATTCTCTTCTCTTTGTAGCTCTGGATCCAGATCGTTCTCTGGATCCTGTATAACTGCTTAAAAGATTAAATATGCAGTATCACTTTTGTGATTTACATTACACTAAAGTTTTACTTTTTCTAAGCCCTACCTTCTTAGACTGTCATTTTTGTTGATGTTTCTGACTGGTATTGTACATAACACAATTTTTTCAAAAGAAACTTGTGCGACATTCATTGTACAGAGGGTTTAGCAGTGAAAATAAATACATTTAAGTGTGTTTTTGTTGTAACCTTATTTCTAAAATATATCCTATATGTGTGCTGAGCCAGTCTGACATGGGCAGTGCTAGTACCAACAAGCAGCGTTAATGCCCTGCACTCTACACTGGAATGCATGTATTAAGAGCTGGGCTTAGTGCATACCCTGGCCCTGACTTCCTGTCCTTTTGTTAAAGGGGTTCTGTGTTTTCACTGGTGTGTATTGTGTGTGGTTGGTTAGTGGGTATGCATGGATGTGCGCGTTTGTGGCGAGTGCGACTGGGTTTGGAAAGTGGGTCACAGCTCCCATAGAGCTGGATGTCTCTAATGGAGAGCTCTCGTCTCCCCTCATGACTGCTCCTTCACCAGTAAGCAGTGGCAGCCCATGTGTCTCTGGCTTACCCACAGCTCACAAGCAGAGACAGACTTTGCCATCAAAGGGGGCTGTGCACGTACGTAGGGGGCTGTGCACGTACGTAGGGGGCTGTACATGTACATTTTCCCTTTCTCTTCCTTGCTTGGTGCTGCTACTCCATTACGTCTTGTCTTCAGCTAGAGGCTGTGTAACAACAGGAGCTGGTGACGTTTAGCTTTGAAATCATACCATATCTGCTTACTGTCAGTGCAACTGGAAACCAAGGGGACTGATCACAAATCTCATTATGCGCGCGCATGTGTGCGTGTGCGCAGTTGTGTGTGTGTGTGTGTGTTTTCTTCTCCCCTCCTCTCCTCATGTGATGCCAATCACATGGTTTCCAGGCACAAGTACAGTAAATCAGAATCAGATTTTATTTTTAACCGCTCTAAATCCTCCACTCTGCAGACTGTTAGAAGAAACAGACATAGGTGCCTGTGTGTTTTTCTCTCTCTCTCTCTCTCTCTCTCTCTCTCTCTCTCTCTCTCTCTCTCTCTCTCTCAGCTGTCTTTATGTCTTTCTCTCTCTCTCTCAGCTGTCGTTATGTCTTTCTCTCTCTCTCTCTGTTTCTCTCTCTCTCTCTCTCTGTTTCTGTTTCCTTTCTCCTTGTTCCCTTTTCCTGACTGTTCTGATCCCATTCATCTAAATTCTGAACACTATCAATATGACAATGCCGTGAAGTTTATGCAGACATTTTCCCATATGGTGTAGGTGTCCTAAAGCCATGGCAGCAATCAATCCAGTACATTTTTTACATTTCCTAAAAGAACCATGTGATGATTTAGTTGATCTGCTTCCGGCTTAGTGTAGAGTGACGCAATGCTTAGGCAGCATTTTTTTACACAATGACATGTGACTATAAGGTTTTGTTGCAGAATGCAGAGTTTCACACTGGATAATGGACATCCACCTAGGTTGTTGAAAATCCTGGATGTGGAAGCTAGATAATCTTGTACTGCTGCGTGAACTGGCCATTCATAAGCAGAAATGTGAGTCATGATGAGTGCGAAAAATCAAAGCTAACTAAGTTGGCCGATGATTAGTGAGTCAGAGATGTTGGAAGGCAAGGCACTTTACCCTAATTTGCTAATCAAACCACATCTGAATAACACTAAATGTGGCAGTTTGACAGTTATTTGATAGTTTAATAACAGTAGTTAGTGTTGAATAGTTGTGTATTTTGCGCAAATATGGAAAACTTGATTGATTTCCAATAGGACCAATATTGCGTAATATTCTCAGTATACACGGAATGTGAACACGCGTGCATTCGTTGATGCGCATATATAACAGTGGCTACTGAGACAATTAAGCTTTTCTATTGTTTGTTTTTATCCCTCTGTCGTTTTTCTCCCCTCCCAATTGGTTGTGTCCAATTCCCAATGACCCTGTTGGCGAGGGGCATTCGTTTGGTTCATCCAACCACCTGTCGGCCACTTTCTTTTCACACTGCTCATCCAACACGGAACCCGATCATGTTGCATGTTGGATCATGCACGGGATGATTACGTTCACCAACTATACTTGCGCATTGAATTTCAGTCTCCCGATCTGCACACAAGGAGTAGCTGGAGAGCAACGTGGCATGGTAGAGAGCAACATCCGAGCTATCTATCCCAAATCCCGGGCAGCACTATGACAATTTGCGCTGCCTTGTGCTAGGGCTTTGCAAAGTTTGAGAAACCATAGTCAGGATCAAACCACTGACTATCATGACTTAGACTGTCTTGCAAAGCAGCGACTTAGCCCACTATGCCAAGCGGACCCCCCTGGCAACAAAGCGTATCGATGAAAGCCAACCTCTCTGCCTTAATCCCAGGGCAGCACTTTGGGTGAAGCAGACCTCCTCCTACTGAAATATTGGTCTTGACTGCGACAGTCATTCCACATTTGGTATATAGGTTAGTCAGATATTCCATGACAAAATGGCTTCTTTATATACAGTATAGTTCTCTGTTTTAGAACAGCTAAACTAAAAGACTAAAAAGAATAAATGAAGGAAGTAGGCTAAACGACAGCTGTAGCAAGAATTGCATGTAAAAACTGCATCAGAACAGAGTAGCGAAGTAAAATGGCAAATTAAATGTGTTGTGTACAATTGCAGTGAACTTATTAAACCAACAATATATTAGTATGTACAGTTTTAATTTATCTGTTATCACAGCTGTCGTGGTTTGAAGTCCCTGAATAATAGTTCGAGGAGGTCGTCAAACAGATGCTTCTTGAGGTTGAAGTCTCGTCCCCCTTCATGAGAGAGAACTGACACTGCAGTGTTTTAGGGTTCCCCCTTATCCTCAGGCTTGTAAGCAAAGTACCTCCATATTTTTCCACAAGGACTGTTATTGTTTCTTTTCAAAAGGCATATCTAGCTTCAAAAGTTAACAATCAACACTAAACATTTCAGGTTATTGTAATGTGAGTGTATAATGGAAGCACACGTTTAACCCGGCCCGATTTCTGACCGGTGTTGCAGTCAACCTGGTTTATGTTAACCATGCCTCTTAATTAACTACGGGTGCTGATCTATGCATCTTCTGACAAACATATTACCTACAAATAACTAAACTAAGCACAGTTGTTGTTAGAGATCCATCTGTAGTAGATTAAGTTGTTTCTCCACAATGATATTTTTGATCAACTACGCACAGTAGCAGCTGACACACGTGGCCAAAGACATGAGGCATCTGGCTTCAGGAAAATTCATTAGCTGACAGTGGAAGATGTCTTTTTGAATGAGATGCTGGTTAGAAGAATCCCTTTCATGTTGAAATACAAATTACTGGCTGGCTTTTCATGATTTGGTCAATCTTTTTATAAACGCTGACAGTCGGTGCGTAAAATATCTTAGCTTGTATGCCGGGGTTAGGTTGCTGAAAAGACTGTGTACAACCCTCTCATCTCAGAATTTATTACTACCGCAAAGGCTAAATATAAAATGTGCAGGCCAGCAACAATGGCGTAAGCGATGTAAACATGACTGAATTGTTTTCAGGAAGAACACTGCCACAGTCTGACCATTCCTATCTGATCACAGATATTTTAGTCCGTTTCTATCAATCTCTCTCTCTTTAAATGTTTCTCTGCCACTCCCTCTATCTCCTACTCTCCCTGGGTATCTTTCCCTCCCAATCCCTCCTCCTCTGTATCAGGCTCCCAGCCTCAGGCGCTGCTGATATTATTCTCAGCGTTATCTGCTGGCGGGGAGTTGTGCTGCGTTGGACGCTGGTGTAGATGAAAGGGTCTCTCTCCTGTGATTGCTCTGCCTGCGCCGTTTCTCCTCCGCTCATTACCAGCTTGTTTTGCTCTCCCCAAAGCAGGCCCTATTCCTCAATGGGATTAGTCTGCAGCCCTCTGAACGGGGAAGTGGGCCCTGCCAGTCATATTACATAAGTCTCATAGTCTGACTTGAGACAACTATAGTGGCTTTGTTCCCTAAGACCCGTCCCTACCCCGCCTGCCTTCTCTCCTGGCAGACCACATGATAATGCTCTATTGAAAGAGTCTGTGTGCTCCAAACAGGCTGTGCTCTGTGGTTGGCCGGGGAGTAGAGAAAATGCATCATTACCCTGCAAAATGGCATTTTGCTGGTATCTGTAGCTGCGGAATGTGAACTTGAAGCAGGACTACAGTGTAACCCGGGCTTCTTTGGCGAATGTTGACTGATAAGTGTGTTCATATGGGTGGTTTAAAAGGTGTTCATCTTGACAGTGACTGACTGGGTTTCTTTCCATTGGTAGACATTTGGGGTTATCCTCGTGCTAATACAATATCACTTATTACAGCAGGATGATGGCACTGTATATCAACGAGCTTGCTGCGTATTCTCAACAGCAGTATCGATAGAAAGTAAATACTGTGCATTTGCAGAAGTTTTCCTGTTGAATTTGTTCCAACTCAGAGTTAAGTAAACAGGAGGAACCAACTGTAGGATAAAATCAAAGAACATGATTGCATTTTTCTATGACTTAGCCAAGAGGCATTTTCTATGGAACTCAGGTTCAACACTCCCAGTGAGGGGCAACCGGCTCTCTTATAGCGACCTATCACAGCCCTCAACCGAGGAAGAGATGTTGGTAGCAACCAGCTACATGTGTTTACTGTCACCATCTGCTAGGAAACCATTCACTTTGATATGGCAGAAAAGTATTGTGTGTTCCTGCCGCATGTAAATTTCAGTTTTATCAACATACTTAAGTGCCCATATGATATGTCTGGTAACTCTCACATGTCTATATGTATTGTGAACAAGCTTTTAACCAAAACATACTGTAGTTTTGGTGCATCTCTAACAAACAGCAATCATTTTTAGGTATCGTCCAAAACTGCACAATTCATATAAGTTAGTAAAGACCAGTATCACTCTTACGACATTATTTCACCCAATCAAGATCCTTCATTAAGAGAACGGTTCATTGAAAATCTATTTTGTCAGCGAGGAGAACAAGATAATTTTATGAACAAATTTTCTGTTGCTGGCCTTAAAAGAATGTGCTGTTACGAGGTCTGGGTTGATTTTGATGCTTAAGTTTGGCTCAGCGGCGATGACAGGCAGACCAGTGTTTGTCCAGCCGCTAGCTCAGTCCCTCACACAGGGCACCAAAACAACACTACTGCAGAGTATGTGGGCTGGCTGGCTAGTTGGCTGTGATGGATAGACCATGCTAGTTGTTCTCTTCTGTTAAAAGGTCAGATTTCTACAGAGTGTCTGGATGTTGAGTTGGCTAGCTTTCTAGTAGATCGAAGGGAGTAGAACTAGTGTTTAAATGGGAATCATCCCCTTCTCCAAAATAAAGTTCCCATCAGTGAGTTGTTATGTAGATCAAGTCTGTGTTTAGGTCTTCAGTGTAATTTTAGAGCAGATTCTTGGCTCCGAGTTGGGAATAACAGTTTAACACTAGTGTTTCCCAGGGATACTGCAGCACTTCCAATAGATCACACTAACGTTGCATTGGTCAACACTAGATAGTCTCAGCTGTCTTGAATCAGGCTACAAAACCCCTTGTGGCTGGTCCTGACCTGATCAATGTCTGTTTATACATCTCTAGCATGATGTCCCATGATTAGTCTTATTTGTTGCTGCTAGACATCCAGCATCAACCCTTTATGGGTGTCTGTACCCAGCTTCGTCCTCCAGGCCGGGGCTCCTCACAGGATTAAACAGTGGCTTCGACCACAAAACTTAGTGGAACAAATGAGTGTATTGGTTCTAATGGGAGTTAAAGGGGCCCTCCCACAGTGTATAGCGGCTGCTTGTGTTGCCCAGGCTGGGCTGAGTGATTAAACAACACCGAGAGCCATAAAGACGTGCTGCATTGTTTCTGCCTCACGCCCGTTCAGCCCAATCTGAAAGCTGTAATTGGATTGTTTGCAATGTAACGCGTTTCATCTGTGGAGTGAGACTGGAAATATGAGGGATTTGCTGTATGCCACATCCGGATGGTGTATTAGTGTCAGCTCAGCATTCGGCTGGTGAATACGGCACTCTGATGCGGTGATTTGTTTGCTTTGTATACACAGGAAAGGTCTGCTTGATGTGAGGGTTGGGGGGCAGATATGTTTGCTGTGGTGGTTCTGGCTTCTACATTTGTCAATGTCAGCAGACCGGTGTGGCCTACTTCAGGGCAGCTAGCATACTATTCAATCCATAGCCCTGAGCTCTTCTGATAAGTCCCACGTGATCATCGATGTCTTTGAATTGAGGAATCTTAATGGAAGTGAATGGCGGAGTAAAGAGACAAGCTGAATCTAGTGTTGGAACAAGATCTATAAATGTTGGGTCACATGGGCTCATCAGCTTGCTTTAATCACGCTACTTTTTCAGTTATGGGAATTGCATTTATTCTACCCTGAGATGAGCGTCTGAGGAAATCAGTGGTGTGATGGAGGGGGAGTTGATTGAATGCAGAAAGACGAGAGGCCTCAGGAGCCACAGCCATCTCGCTCCTCCACGTCCTCCCCGTCGACTCTGCCCCTCCCCTTCCAGGAGTGACGCTGTGGTTTTTCCCCTGACTGCTGCCAGCTCCCTCCCTCCGTCTCCGTGTTTGTGCCTGGATCATGATGACAGGGCTGTTTGCGTGGGGCTGTAGATTAGCAGCCTAATGTAGCGTTGAGTGGGAGAGCGGCAGCTGAGTCCCGGCCACACAGACAGACGCAGTGCCTGGGCTGTGAGAGGAAGCCTGTCCAACAACATGAGGCGGGACCTCTTAATGCTGACCCTGTGTTGGGCTGTTAGGAGCCTCCCTGAGTCGGGTGGAGGTTAAGATATACCCTTGTGGTTTTGAATGGAACGTATTGAGCTCGCATTAAGCACACCCTTCCTCATTTCCCAGTGTATCGAAGGGCTAGTCGACGCTCCTATTTTAGAAGGTTGAATGAGTGGAGTAGCTTGTTCCCTCGTCTCTGGTTTCATACCATAATGGTGGCTAGAATGGCTTCGTTTCTGATTGTTTATGTCAGACGGGATCTGATTTCAGGAAACTATGCACTGAACGTTTTTCTTTTCTTCCAGTAATCTGAATTCCCTGTCCTCCATCCAACCCACCTCTCAGAAAGGGCTGCTGGAGAAAAAGTGCTAACTCCCATGCAGTCTGGACCGCTGGCACGCAGTGGCAATCCAATCCTGCTCCCAGCATTTATGTTCTGTGTGCTGTCACTCCAGCAGCCAGGGCCCTGGGACCTTGGTTTCAAGTAGCCCTGGCCTGGTGGTAAGCCAATAGCACTCTTGGGATGGTGTGACCTTGTTCCCCAGCCTGCTGTACATCTGCATGCCTCTGTCCCCCACTTGGCAAAAGTGGCCCCCTCTGCTCGCTGTGATAATGCAACTGGTAAACAAGCAATGGAATTAGAGTGCTGCTGGTAACCGGGCATGTCCTGCCACCTGGGGTGTAAAGGCTGTTCACTGTTGTATCAACCAGTCCTGGGCTGTACTTGGCCAGGTTCACAGTTGGAGCTCCCATGTTGTAATACTTCAGCTGGCCTCTGTGAGGTTTCCCGTGAGGGCTTCTTCTAAGGGCCGGTACTTCCCCCTTCTTTATTTATGTACAGCCTGTCATTTGGCCAATTGGCTTGGTTGGCCATGTTGAATTATATCCCTCCCTCTCTCTTCAGTCAGATGATTGGGGCCCTTGCCCAATCAGTTAGTTTTTTGTACGCTTGATGCCGGGTGATGACTGCACATCTTCCTGTTGTTCATGTGATTGTACACTTTTTACCCACCACTGCTACCAAAAACATTGGAGTCTGCCATGTTTTTGATTACGTTTTGTCACGTCATATATACTCTTGAGTTAAAAAATGTCTCACTGTTGTTTTTGGTACCAGTGGCGGGTAAAAAAGTGATTTTTAACATCTTTGGTGATAGTGATGAACATATTTACCGCTATTTAAGTAGACCACTTTTAATATTATACTCATGACTAAGTTGGCCAGAGTGTTTACAGACCATGTGAATTTCCTTTCACACAATTGCATTTGAAGGTGGCGAAACGTGAAGTGTATTAATAAACCCTTTCATTTTGAGACAAAGCTATGTGGTTTATACCGATTCACCTACTTGTTTTCACGGACTGGTAAAGCTAAGTGTATCTTATGATAACAGGACTAACATTGTTTCTGACTCAAATCAGGTACTTGACTGACAGCTGGCCCCATCTGTCTGCAGCATCCTATTTCAGACCCCTGGTTCCTCCACCTAATTCCTCCCCTAGCCGGATACATTAGCACCAGCTACTATCAGTTGGACTGGTTGTTTGTGCTTTCAGTTTTCATGATGAAGTTGATGCTCTATATTGGATGCTGTTTTCATCAGGAGGTATTCCGTAATTCCTTTTTATATAGGAATTGCTTAATTTTTCCAAAACCTAATTAGCAAATGATTTGGTCTCCAGACAAATGTTTCTCAGTTGTGGTCTTCCGCATTTCTTATATCAATTTATGTAGATGGGAATGCTAAGAATTCAGCGATGGAATCTAGTGTTATGTTAGTCATCTTTAGAATTGTTACAGTTACTGGATGATTTGTTTTTGCTAGGCCTAATGGTTATGGCTTAAATTCAGCATGTACAGGTCCTACTCAAGAAATTAGCATATTGTGATAGTTCATTATTTTCCATAATGTAATGATAAAAATTTAACTTTCATATATTTTAGATTCATTGCACACCAACTGAAATATTTCAGGTCATTTATTGTTTTATTACTGATGATTTTGGCATACAGCTCATGAAAACCCAAAATTCCTATCTCAAAGAATTAGCATATCATGAAAAGGGTCTCTAAATAAGCTATTAACCTAATCATCTGAATCAACTAATTAACTCTAAACACCTGCAAAAGATTCCTGAGGCTTTTAAAAACTCCCAGCCTGTTTCATTACCCAAAACCGCAATCATGGGTAAGACTGCCGACCTGACTGCTGTCCAGGAGGCCATCATTGACACCCTCAAGCAAGAGGGTAAGACACAGAAAGAAATTTCTGAACAAATAGGCTGTTCCCAGAGTCCTGTATCAAGGCACCTCAGTGGGAAGTCTGTGGGAAGGAAAAAGTGTGGCAAAAAACGCTGCACAACGACAAGAGGTGACCGGACCCTGAGGAAGATTGTGGAGAAGGACCGATTCCAGACCTTGGATGACCTGCGGAAGCAGTGGACTGAGTCTGGAGTACAAATATCCAGAGCCACCGTGCCCAGGCGTGTGCAGGAAATGGGCTACAGGTGCCGCGTTCCCCAGGTCAAGCCACTTTTGAACCAGAAACAGCTACAGAAGCGCCTGACCTGGGCTACAGAGAAGCAACACAACAAAACAACAACAAATTTTGCATGTCATTCAGAAATCAAGGTG
>JACXGM010005995.1:0-33776 GCA_016801145.1 Umbra pygmaea
AGATAAGTGTGTAAATCATCTAATGCGGATGATCTGGTTGTTTTCAGCCCAAGTAGTGCTGGGTTCCTTCCGCGGCTTGCTGTTTGTTTGTTCAGATTGCGATGCTGAAAACGAAATCCAATACAATTTTATAAAAATAATGTTGTGTTGATAATGTCCTAATAACGAAGTTCGAACCGCGGCGTTTAAAAACTAGGCTAAAGCCTAAAATGCATTATCATTCCAAAGAGGGAAACACGCGTTAGCTATTGAGAAAAAAACTATTTTCCTCAGCAGTTGTCCAGTAGAGTTGAAATGGCGAAATGCGATATCATTTTTCTCATTGCTATTTTCATGTAGTCTATAATATTTGTGAAATTATAGGTAAAAAATATTAGAATCCTCAAGGAAATGCGCACATTTAAGTACAAGAACAAACGAAGGATGCAAGTTATTAGGCTATTTGGTGCATACTATAACTTTAGAAAATGGCATGAGGAACGCCCCGGACCTAGCCTCTGAAAGCCACCTTCAGGGAGGAAAGACAAATGTCAGTAGTTTGCAACACTTCTGGGTGAACAAAATAGTGGTATTTCTGAGTTCTGACATACTAAGATTCAACTAAGATACTAACATTCTACTGGCAGCCGTTGCGATTAGAAAACCGCGTTTTACCATATCGCACTATTATCGCAAATGCAATTAATCGTTCAGCTCTACTTTGAAGCCATGAGATAATCTACAGATTTGGTTGTACTCTTGTTCTCCGATTAATTTTATATTTCTGGTGTTCCCCATCGCCACTACTACCCCCATATAATTTATATGTCAAATCCAAATCCTTGCTAGGAAGGAAATTAAACTTCATATGTATCCCACAGTGTTGGACCACTTTTGTTCTCATTTCACTTTATGAGACAATATATTTGATCAAATTTTGTGTACAGCATATCTTTTACAATTGTTATAAAACTATTTTCATAGTTCCTTAAACACAAAATAACATTTGATTTGATTACAATTTACTAGCTTTAAAATGAATTTACCGGTACAATGATTATTTAATGCATTGGATCGAGCACCACTATTTTGAAAAACAAAATCCACATTCATGTTGCTAGCTGAAAGAACGGAAACCTTAGTTTTGGGAAGCGTTGTGATTGGAGACCAACAGCCAATCACAATTGACTTTTTAATTATCTGATTGGTTGATTTGTGGCACATTTGTAACACTGTTGCAAGTTGAGTGAGCGTGTCAAGAGTTGAGCGCGCACAGAGTGAAGAGGTTGAGAAAGCGGCAGACTTGACCGGAGCGCAAGATCGTCTGCCTGCGCGCAGAGAACGAGTTTGTGAGAGAGCTATAAACTGCGTGAGAATATAATGTAATGTGCTGGCACAATTAAGTTCTCTGTGCTCAAAACGTACAATTACTCGATCAGGAATGAGGCACATATAACACCATATAAGATCGCAGGCTCGCAGCTGCAGGTTCTGCTGCTTTAGAGCACCGCAGCACATACATCTTCAAGTTTAGGCTAACCAAACTTCCAGTTTAACTGCCACAAGTTGTTCTGCTTGAAATTAAGATCTCATCGAGGAAAAACACACTGCTTTTGTATTTTCATTGCATTTTTAATTTATAAAAAGTTAAATAAATAATCAATTTTAATATAAAAATATGAATGATCAATCGATAGTCAATCTTTAATTCTCACAACAATCGACTAAGAAAATTTTACCGAATGCCCATCCTTAATGGGTAGTGAGGAAATGGAAAACCTCAGGCACAGCTCTTCTTAAGGCCAGAAGTGGCCGGCCGAGTAAAATATCCGAGAGGCAAAGGATGGTGAGAACGGTCAAAAACAGCCCACAGACCACCTCAAAAGACCTACAACAACATATTGCTGCAGATGGTGTCACTATGTTCAACAATTCAGCGCACTTTGCACAAGAAGAAGTTGTATGGGAGAGCGATGCGGAAGAAGCCTTTTCTGCACACACGCCACAAACGGAGTCGCTTGAGTTTGGCAAATGCACATTTGGACAAGCCAGTTTCATTTTGGAAGAAGGTGCTGTGGACTGATGAAACAAAGATGGAGATATTTGGTCATAACAAGGGGCGTTATGCATGGAGGCAAAATAACACAGCATTCGAAGACAAACACTTGCCACCCACAGTAAAATTTGGCGGAGGTGCTTTGGGGCTTTGTGGCCAGTGCGAGAAGCAGGCTGTCCATGCTTGGCAACCATCAAACCTAACTGAACTGGAGATGTTTTGCAAGGAGGTGTTGGGAAGTAGATTCTATATAATCATGTTTAAATACAGTTTGAACAGTTTAGAATGGTATTACTATTAGAGACAGTTGTACAGCTATAGTTGAGGCCTGTTGGAGGATTCTAGGACATGTAAGACAGATAGGGAGAAGATTCAGGGTCAAGCCACATAAGATTTTCCTTTAGGAGAGTAGACTAGAAAGCAAGGCCAAGAGTGACTTAGGACAGAGAGAGAGCCCTTACAGTTCTTATATTATAACATTAGCATAAGCAGTAGCTTATGGCTTAGGACTTATAGCTTATAACTCTGTTATAGATTGGACTGCTTATAACTATATGTTCTATTGTAGGTTAGACTGTAATTCCATCACAGGTCTAATACATGTGGATGCCATTCAGACTAATAAAACAAGACATTTTACTGACAGGACATTAGACAGATAAGGGTTACTGAGTTATTTGATAAACAACTAGCAAGGCCAGTTGATTAGACGCTAAGACAGAAGTTAAGGTGACCAGCACATGTGCTCACATGAGACAGTCACGGGTCTGAGGAGATTCTTCTAGGAGGTGTGCGAACAACAATGCTAAGGCTATATAACCCAGTTCCATATGATCATTTGGGGCATTTTTTCCAACACGTCTTGATTGCCTTATGAGATGACCCTGATCTCATAATGAGAAGTACTTTATTAAACATTTTGTTATCAACCACTACCTGACTCCTGAAACTATCATTTCAACGAAGATCTTGCCAAGCCTGAAATTACCTTCTAACAGAGGAATGGTTCAAAATACCTTCATCCAGAATCCCGACACTCATTACAGGCTATATGAAGTGTCTAGAGGCTGTTATTTCTGCTAAAGGCTCAACTAAATATTGATGTGATATTTCTGTCGGGGTGCCCAAATTTATGCACCTTTCTAATTTAGTTTTGATGCATTTTGAACATTTTCTGTTCATCCAATAAACCGCATTTCACTACTGAAATATTACTGTGTCCTTCAGTTATTTGATCAAACAAAATGAAATTGCTGATCCAAACACCCAATTATTTATAAATTAAAATCATTGAAATTGTCAGAACTGCCTAAACTTTTGCATATGACTGTATGAAGCTATTAAGTCTATTAATACAGGTAACTTCGTTTTTTTTGTGTTTTTCTTCAAAGGACTTTAAGTTTCATATCTTAAATTTGTATTTTTATACATTTTATCAGAACTTTAATATATTTTTGATGTTACTCTGTTCTGTTGTGACAATAAAAGAATGCATGCATTATCATATTATTTTAGTGAGGACTCATAAATAACTATAAATAACTAATGTTAGGTTTAATGTGATTTTTTTCTAAATATATCAGCCAATAAATCGGGATATTGGATTTTGAAATCACCAAATATTTGTATTGATATCTAGAAGAAATATGTTGGATGTGTGTGCTGGTGCTGCCCATCCCCCCTGCTATGTGGTAATTAGCTCCCGGGGAATAGTTTCTAGTGCTGCAACAACAAATCGATTAAATCGATAAAAAATTATTAATAAAATTATTGTCAATGAATTTAATTATCAATTCTTTGTGTATATGTTGTTGCACATTGTGGACAGGGTGGTAAATTAGAAGTCGCCACCTGCCAAATGCAGGTTATTTTTCATACTGGTGACTGGCTGGTAACTTTTCCCAATCTACCCAGCCACTGTGGTGGGTGAATTGTCAGACGTATAATACTTTTTTAATTTGTTATTAGGCTACTTGGTAACACTTTATTTTGAGAGTCCAAAAAGTGTATCTGTAGATGCTCTACAGATTATCTGCAGACTATCAACAACATTTTAACAAACTATCTACTTACCCTAACCCTAACCTTAACTATTCCCCTAATGTTAACCCTAACATTAACCATTACCCTAAATTATATTCTAAACTTACCCCTACCCTTAAATTACACAATTAGTTGCTTATCAACAGTTTGTTGATACTCATATCATCAACAAACTATCTGTAGAGCACCTACAGATGGAATTTCGGACTCTCCAAATAAAGTGTAACCTACTTTAAGCATTACTTGTTTCAAATTGGAGATAAATGAGTTTGACAAAATTGAGGATGCTTACTTATTAACAGACACTTCTGTCGAGGTACATATTTGATTGGTTTTCACTGAGCTAGTATGTGAGAACCCCAGCCTTGAGCTGTGGTACCACAGACATATACACCGCATTTGAAGTATAATTATTAAATTGAAATTAAGTGTCATAAACATTAAATATTGTGTTTCTCAATCAAACTAATGGATGGTATTTTGTCTCCGGGCTCTTTGGATCACTGAAATCAATCTCAGACACCTATGATAATTAGTTTGACAGGTGACCCCAATTAAATGAATGTTCCACATTATTAAGCAGGTCACAGGTTTCAAACAATATGGGAAAGAAAAAAGATCTCTCTGCTGCAGAAAAGCATCAAATAGTGCAATGCCTTGAAAACATTAGATATTTCACAAAAACTTAACCGTGATCATCGTACTGTGAAGAGATTTGTGGCTGATTCAGAGCACAGAAGAGTTTGTGCAGATAAAGGCATAATGAGGAAGGTTACTGCCAGACAAATTCATAGGATTAAGAGAGAAGCTGCTAAATGTATGGGATGTCCTGTGTTAAACATGACCATTCGTTTTTTTCTACTTATTTGAAATGAGGTCTTTATACACATCTAAATTCAATTAATGTGACATATCTTCAAAACGCCACAGTAAATTGGTTTGATATGAGGTTTGTATACTGTATGGGACATACTGTATTAAACATGACCATTGTTTTTTTCTACTTATTAGAAATTAGATATTTATAAACCTCTAAATTAATGTGACATATCTTCAAAATGCTACATAATACAGTTTCATATGAGGTTTGTATAATGTATGGTACATCCTGTATTAAACCTGACCATTGTTTTTTCTATTTATTTTAAATTAGGTCTTTAAGGGCCTCTGAAGTTGAAAATTTCCTATATCTGGTTTCACATGGTGTGCGTAGGCCTATACTGTATGGGTCATTGAATACAAGAGAACAGTAAACCATATGTAGTCAATGTATTCAGAAAAAGCAAATACTTTATTTTGTCTGCTTGTGCTGTAAACCTTTACATAAAACAGTGTTTTATATAAGCACTGAACATGAGAGCAAGAAAGAGAGCGAGAATGAGAGAGAGAGAGAGAAAGAGAGAGTGAGAAAGATGAGCGAGACAGACAGAAAGACAGACAGACGCAACTCAAGCGTGTTGACTCTCACAGCTGTTGCTGAAATTACCTTACTCATAGTAACCGGCACACACACCCTTTTTTAGCGGGTGGCTTGACCGTGTATTTCCAAACCGTGTCCGGCTTGACCAGTCCTGCTTTTGAGTCCCCTTTGCTCAACCTGGTTTGTTTTCAAGTGCACCCTCATTACGGTTGTGCTCTGGTGCAATGCCACTTATTACAGAGTTTGCACGCAAAACATTTTTGTTGAATTTAAATTGAATTTCTGCCATAATATCAAAGATTTTGGTCAGACAGTTTAAAATGTTTTTTTCTTTAAGTGACGTAGCTCCTAGGGGTGGCACGGTTCACAAAACCCTCTGTTCGGTTCGTATCATTGTTTTAGGGTCACGGTTTTTAGTTTTGTATGGTTCTTGTACTCCAGAAATATACATATGATATATAGCTTAATTATCCACAATTTAGGGTACAGTATTAAAATAGTTATATCATGTAATCATGCATGAACGGAATTTGAAATATTACAGAATAACAATTGAAATAACTTTCAAACTTCCAACTTCAGTGTTGCTCTCACAAAAATACACGTGACGTGACCTTGCAGTACTCCACACTCCACCGTTGAGGAGCAATCGGCTCCGCTCGCAGCATCTCAAAATCTGACGAAAATCTTTTAAACTGACCTTTGTCGATGAGATTCAGCAAATGTATGGCCTATTTCTTGCTTAAAATGTTTTCAGAAACACGTTTCGGTGAACTATTTTTGTAAAATATGAGATCGTATTCAGAACGCCATTAGAGTCTGTTTTGAAATTCGGGAGCAGCCAGACCCACGTAACGTGTTCGTCATTTGCATCGACTACTTAGGAAAATCAGTGTAAAATATAATTTGCATAATAAACACAGTGTAGTGTGGTACAGACTAAAAAAATATTGTGTTTTCCAGTATTATGCCATAGTAGGCTAAATGTCAATGTAGGAAATAATGGACAAAACGAGTATATTTACAGATATGAGGAATTTGAAGCGAATATGATATGATTGTCATTTTCCGTGATCAGAAAAGTAAAACAAGCATTCCGCACACAGTGTGGAACGCTAAGCAGTATTGAATGATTCAGTTGTCAGTAAAAAAAAAAGGGCAGGGGTGTTCATTGGGTCTTGAGTTTATGATTGGATGCTGATAAAACAGTCCTCATTTTACCAGAGACATTTACATGCGCACACACACACTGTCATGAGAGGCTATTCAAACTTCTCAGGTCTACCTTCGCCATAATATGGTTTCTTATTATATTTGTTGTTTTATCAATCAATCAAACAAACAAACAAACGTATTTATAAAGCCCTTTTTACAACAGCAGATGTCACAAAGTATTTTGACAGACACCCGGCCCGTTTATGTTTGGTGTCATTGCTGAAGAAACATCTACTTGCAATTTTGATGGGAGCTATCATTATTAGTAAAACCAGACAGGTTTTCTAAATAGATTATTAAAAAATGAATTTAAATATATAAAATTAAATGCTGATTCAACATATATTGTGACGTACCATATGTTAGGTGCAACAACAGAAAAGATTTACACCTCTCAAATGTGAAACTGACTAAAAGTAGTAGGAGGACATCCAATACTACACTGATTAGCACATAGTGAATCATCTGAAAATATTTGCCTCATATTTGCTTTTACCAGTTTTTTTGCATAAAATAAACACTGCACATGTTGTATAGCATACATTTAGGCCTGTTACTGTATGTAAAATTGTCAATTTGTAATAACAGTTAATTTTATTGATGGAAATATGTAACATTTTGGTCTGTTTTCATCCAATTGATTGATTAATCAATGAAATATTCGAACAATGAATCAATTATCAAAATGTATGTTACCTTCATGGTAACAGCTGTGTTTCGGGGGGGGGGTAGTGCTAGTTACATTTTACCTGACTTATAGCTATTAACAATAGTTAATTTATATAATAGCTCCACATTGCTAGTTACATCTAGTAGTTGATGATACATCTAAAATAAAAAATATGGACCAAAATCTCTGAGGCACCTTGTTGAATATATGCCACAAAGAATTATGGCAGATCCGAAGTCAAATGCAGGTCCAACCCGGTACTAGCAAGGTGTATATAATGAACTGGCCAGTGAGTGTATTTTAATTAATTAAATGTCCTGAAATACAAAAAACTAAATATAATAACCAGGCCCATAAGATTATCAATTTAAATGTTGCTATATAGAGAATAGTGAGACAAACAGGAATAAGGAACTCAGGCAGGCTGCAATGCATAAAAAAATGGAGATGGAGAGGTTAGTGCTTTGGTAGGGCAATAAATATATTCTGTTGAAAATTAGTCTAATCCATTGAAGTAGATAAATAGATCTAAATACTTACTGTACAGAGATGAGTGATATGTATATTAACAGTTATTTAGATGTATAATGTGTATTATCACACAGCTTATAGCTCATATGAGGAAAAACATGAATGTGATTAAAAACAATACACATTTCTATACAAACATTTCAAATGGTATTGTGGTTAAATTCATGCCAAGACCAAATTGGCGATATAGGGAGGAATTAACTGATGTAGACGTTGTGTAAAAGAAAATTTACGAGATCTTATTAATATCCCTGTATGAAAAGCAATCAAATTGTACAGTTTAAACATGCCAAATGTTTTGGTTTATATTGATGAACATTCATTTTAACATGATTATCCAGGAGTTGGCAGTTTACCCACCTTTTATTTACGACTACATCACTGGTTGAGCACCAATAACTTGATTGGTCACCAGGGAAAACCCTCTCCTCCAATACTGACACAAACATGGTTCAGTAAAACTAGCAGGTGAATGAATAATTTGTTTAAAAATGTAAATAATATATTTTTTTAAGTAGCACTTTGATGACAAAGCTTAGAGACCCCACCCAGTCCTAGGCTTGTAACATCAGCAGTCCACAAGGTTAATGTGCAGCATAAAATACAGTGTCTGTGAAACACAACAAGCTTTTTGTGGATAATACCTATTGTATTATGGAAAACCAGTTAAAACAACAAACATAATACAATTTGAAGTACAAAAATACTGTAGCCCCTATATGTAGTGTGTTTTCAATGGGTGACATAGCAAAATCATGGATACCAATTTTAAATCACTGGAACTATAAACGTGTAAATAGGACCCTCGACTCTGAAGAGCAGGAAAGGCTAATTTGTTTTAGAAAAAGGTTGACAGTCTGTGGCACTAGCAGAGTGTTTTCTCCTGACTCTACTTATGGGTCGAGCAGGAATGGGGCTTAGCGGAGGAGGAAGTGCAGCTGCTGTAAAGAGGGGAGAGTTCTGGCAAAAAGCCCAAACATTGAGCTGGCGTCCCAAACAGTTCCCTATTCTCTGTCTTGAGCTACCATCTCAGCTCAACAGTAGTGCACAAAACGGGCAGTAGGGTGCTGTTTGTGATAGGTTACTACACTAAGAAAGGGATAGAAAGACTGAAGACTCCCAGAGCTTTAGTACACTATAGGCCAAAATACATCCTTCCTTCAACAATACTGTTAAGTAAAAGGGTACTTTTGTCTTCTGCTTTTATAACATTTTAGTGTTGCAAAACAAGAAAAATCTTCCATGAGAATATCTTCAACATACTTCCATCATTCATACTACATAATTTACAGAACTAAAAACGATTAATTCTAAAGGACCGAAAAGGTATTATGGTAAGTTTTTTTACATCCAAGAACAGCATGTCGTAAAATATTAACATTGAGCAGAATATCACAAGGGTGAAACCTGTGATGTTGAGCAGAATATTTGCAACACTGCTTGGAGTCCCAGAAGGCTCGTTTCCATTCCATAGGATGATGCTGGCCCTGGAATAATTAGTGGGACAGAAGTTCTACCGCCAGTCAGCAGTTTATTTTCACAGTAAAAACACTTTCAGCAACATTGGGACTGAAATGGGATAAGACTACCTTGAGGCCAACGCTAACATAGGGACATTTCATTGTGCAATTTAATGAAAGCCCCGTGACAGAAGTACTGTCCAGCATCAATTAGCCCAGTCCAGAACATAGAGAGCTGTAGTAATACTAACCAGCAAGCCGCACTATGCATCACATTCACAACAGCCACAGCATTCCTTACCCGAAATCTTGATCCATAGATTTGAAGAAAAATTTGTAATTCGGTTTATTCAAAACTTGTTTGAAATCCAACAGTGTTATATGCTCAGAGGGAAGCGGTATCTTCACCAGATACGGCGTCTCCTCCTCGTCTATGTGGTAGATTATTTTAGTTTCCGCCATTTCACCAGTCCTTTTCGATCCCACAAAACTATCCCCACGGATTGCAACAGTATGACTGGACGAGATCTGACCGTAAAGATCCTGCCCTCCCAGACAATTATTTTATCGAAATCTGGTACATTTAAATCTGTCGGTAGGTTTCTTGCAGCTGTCCTTGCACATGTAAAACTCGGTCTCCTTACAGTCTTTGTTAGATAGGTTAAATCCCTCAGGTACGCTGACATTCGTAGTTCCTAAAACTTTTTCGGCACCAACTGTGTAGAGGGGAGGAGGGGCAGGGTTGCCAGGTCAAACATAAAATTAAGCCCAAAATGCCTTAATAGGCAAACCCTATTTGTTTACGTTGCCACCGAGCAAAAAAAAACTTTTTTTCCACAATATACATTTGTGATTTTATTTTACCATATTCTCTTAATTTCATATACTGCCATTGACTACTCTTCCTCTCACACAGACCACACAGTAGCTCCTCTCATACCTAGCACAGGCTGCACCAAAAAGCCTAGGTCACATTTATTTAAAAGAAAATGCTGCAGGTGTGGTTGTTTAAAAATAGCCCAAAAAACCCAATATATTTTCTACCGCCAAATTGACTTAAAAATAGCCCAATTTGGCTAGAAAAACCGCGGACATGGCAACACTAAGGAGGGGGCACAAAACTATCCCTGCACTCCTAGTAGCCAACGCGGCGCGTGACGTTATGGATAGGCGTAACTTTACGCCCCGTCTATATACCCTTACCTTTACAAGACATCGAATTGAAATTCTAAAGGGTCCAGTATACTCAGATTGTGACGGTACGGATCCACTTTTCCGTGCTACACTTCTGTTGCGTCGCACCTAGCTCTATTCCTATGGGTGACGTCACGCGACTTCAACGTGCCCGCATAGCATCCCAGGAAGGCAGCACTGCATTTGAGAAAATGTTGCGACAGAAAATATGAAAATTCCCAGCTTTATGCAAATGAATCCATTGAACGCAAAGAGGCTATCCAATAGAGGTAGAGCACAGAGACGGGGGGGGAAGGCTCGCAGTGAATCAATGGAGAAACTGATGGTGGCTGTAGCCCGTAGCTGTATTTGAGGAACACCCATCCCGACGTACAAATAGAGGGTAGCCTTGCTACAACACCCGACCCGTGTCAGACAAGTGGATCCGTACCGCGAGTATACTACAGTTTTCCAACCTCTCGCGCAAAAATGTGATGTCACAGGAGCGCCGTAACTATTTATAACCGTGCGTGGTGCTCGCGACACTAGTTGCAGTCTTCTCCTGAACAGAGGTGTCGCAGCCGAGGAGTGGCTACTGACTTTTGATATTTTCACGGACTAGACAGGGGTGTCAAACCAGATCCACAAAGGGCCTAGTATCTGCAGGTTCACTTTTACCTTGTACCTGAATGATTGAATGTCACTAATTGGTTAGGATCTCGACTCACCTGGCAGTCTACCTCTTAAATGGGCTCTAATTAAAAGGAAAGACCAAAAACCAGCATACACTCGGCCCTCCGTGGAACCGGTTTGACACCTGTGGACTAGAAGATAAAGGTTAACGATGGCACAACCATATACAATCTATGGGCACAACTGGCAGCAGCATTGACATTAATGGCAACAGTGGCTAAGATTATGTTAACTGTGTTGTTTTGAACCATTTACAATTTTATTATGAACCATTAACTGTGTTATTATGAAACGTTTACTGTACCCTTGAACTCATCCATGCTTCCCGTTTCCCCTTCGTCGCGCCACTGGGGAAAAAAGTGCACGCCCTTGGCTTGCACGCTCGAAATCCCCGCACGCCAGCAAAATCTGTCATTTGGACATCACTTTGGCGCGCGCCCGGTCGGGTGCGTTGATCAAATTTATTTATAAAGCTCTTTCTACAACAGCAGTTGTCACAAAGTGCTTTGACAGACACCCGGCCCGAGACCCCCAAAAGCAAGCAACAAGTGATGCAAAGTAGCTAGGAAAAACTCCCTAGTAGGTGGGACCTGGGAAGAAACCTAGAGAGGCCAGACTCAAGGGGGTGGCCAGTCCTCTTCTGGCTGTGTATACTACCGTTAAGTATACTGCAGGCATAAGACGTGCAAACCTACCATAGCAGATAGTCGACAGTAGCGCAGCATCCTTTTGATAAGAATTTCACTCCAAACATTTGAATTGGTGAAATGAGAAAGACAGTCATTCAAGTTAAACCAATTATTTTATTCCCTTATTAATCCCAGGCTGTTTTATACCATCAAGATTATCTGGGCATTGTGCAAAGTCCCAATATTTAAGACAAAAGAAAATTAAACTAGTCATTACCTTTACAAGTCACTGTACATCACAATATATTTGTTAAGGCAAAATAACCACTGGAACCAAAGAGACAACATCACACCTCATAGAGCCTGAAATAGAAAGAAAGATTGATTATCCATTGTTTTTAATAAGATCAGCAGGTGGCTCAGTGGGTAGAGAGGCACACTTAGTTTGAAGCACAGAATTGAAAGTTCAAATTTCACCCATCTGCTAATAATTCCTTCAAATGCTAGTTACAATAATGGAAAACTACATTCAAGTGTGGCTGCTCTTCAGCATAAGTGATTTCCATCTTCAACACCCCAGCACATAGTGCTTTTTTTGGGGACATTAGCATGTCGGGTCAGGAACCCAAACGGCCGCTGGTGTGCATTGCAGTCAAGCAGACCATCCTCTGATATTTATGCCTTTTGAATGTGAGTCTTTTACCTTTAGAGCCACGTCTTAAGATCCAAAATGGGTTTCCATTGCCAAGCTGATCCCGAAGACTTCTGGCACAAGAGCTGCTACAGCATCTACACACCTCATGATTCCTGTCAACACTACTCCACCTACAGATGGAAAACTGGTTAGAAGATTCTAATCATAATGAACATACAAAATCCACAAATTACTTTTCTACATAATTATTCAATTTCCAGACATGAGTCCTGGTCTCAAAAGCATGATCAGTCTGCCCAGTGTGGGAATCATTGCATTTGCTCAACGTACCTTCCATTTGCATAATTGCATGCTTTGCTGATTGGACTGGTAAACTCTCCCTTAAGAGCTTTTAGCTGGCAGGTGATATAAATCTAAAAAGAGGGAGGGACCTTAAATAACCACACCAACATTTTGCATATGGGTTTGGGTTGGAGTGTGTCTTACAGTGTTCCTGTAGTCCTGTTGGAACTTGAAAGCGTCAAGCTGCAGTCGAAGCCTGTCGGTCCGGGTTCTGGACAAGAATCTGGAGTTTGAGTCATCCATTGAATCCATCAGGCAGCTGAGGGAAGACAACCTAAAATGTATTATGTGGATATAGATAAAACTATGCAAGTTTGTATTCTGTGTCATCTCACCCATGGTCCTCTATGAAGTAATATCTGGGCACAGAGGAAACATTGGGTTCCAAAGTTGCCACACAGCTCTCGACGTAAAGTCGCCTGGACACTTCAACATCTCTGATGGACGCTTCAATGTGCAAACTCTCCCCAAGGCGGTACTTGTTGGAGAACCTCTCACGTTGCCAATCCTCTAGACACCAACAAACCATTTCATATGACTAAGCTGCTAAAGTACACATTTAAATGCAAAAAATCTAAACACATTCAATTTTGACAAGGAAAAGATATTTCAAGCTGTAAAATATTAAGGTGTGTAAAATCACTGTCATCCTACACATACCAGTCATGAGCCGGAGCGAGAAGTCACTCTGCTTAATCACAGGATTTATTGTAGTTGTGACAAGGGGCAAGGGATGCACTGGCAGGCCAATGTTACTGCTCACAAAATGTTTCCTTTATGGGAGGAATAGGAGATAAATATGAACTAGTTATCGCATCATTGATGAAATCGAAGAAATATCAACACCAATAACTCAATTACTGCAGGTCTACAAAAATCCTGCTATGAAAACAAGGTGAACTAGCCCTAGGATTATCCAAGGTTGAAGCTGGGCCTGGACTAGTCACCTCATGAAAATCATATACCTTTGATAATGACAAGACACAGGAATGACAGCACTTATCACTCTGGTGATGATGCCATTATCTTGATGTGGAAAATACACCAACTTGTTGGAGTAGATGACTGAATCATCTTCCATCTGTGGGTTTCAGAGAAAATTAGGATCAAGGGTTGAAATGTGTTCCTTTGCTTTAATTTACACTTAGGACAAAGACATTAACAGGTCAACTAAAAAGCACTTAATGTACTGTAGGTTCAGGGTTGGCTACTTACAGTCACCTTGGATCCACAGTCTTCAAGACCTGCTTCAATTATTAACTTAGTTTTGCCCACAGGAACTGCTTGGCAGCCATTTTGTTCTCTTCCATATCCTAAAGACAGTTCATCTGCAGACACGTGGTGGCCATTGTTGTATAGATCAGAGTTAACTAGTAGTATCATAGCAGACTCAGAGCATTTCATATGGACAGTGGAAGCACCAACTGATGGCAAGCCTTGCCTTTCTTCAATGTGCTTCAATGGTGCAACTTTGTACTCTCTGCCCTCAGAATCAATCATTGGTCCTTCTTTCAACAAGCGAATGCAGCTTGCTCTACTAAAAGCCAACAACATAATTAATACCTTAAAGACTAGTGCATACATCCTCAACCAGTTTATTCAATAGCTACACAGGCAAAACAGGATGTCTTCAAGAACTTCTCAAGTTTTTCTTTAAAGTATTCTGCTAAAATTGAAAGGCCTCCAGTCAATAAAAAAAAAATGATTCAAATACCCTGCCTAACAAGAATGTTTGCTGAACCAGTGGTCGTGTATGAGAAGGCTTTTGTTCAAGCCGTTACACACCTGAGAACAATCAAGTCTCAATGGAAGACAATGATTGGCAGACACCAGTGTGTGGGTGATTGGCCTTCATCTGTCTACACCATCCCTATTCACCTCTGGCTCTCAAAGCTCTTTCAACAATTTTTTTTCCATTGCAACCCTCTAACCTGGGATATATTTAGACCTGGATCACCAGGTGGATGCAATTAATGATAAGGTAGAACAGAATAAGGTACTGCTGTCGTAGGGTAAGAGTTAAATACCCCTGGAGTACATGGTTGCCACCTTCAGCTTTTAGTTAAAACTAAGCTAATTCAGATACTGAAGACTTGCTAACTAGTTGTAATTGTAACACCTTAAAAGAACTAAAACAATGTGAAGTTATATATTCCCCACTGGTTCTGACTAGTTTGTGAGCACAGTATTTCCAAAGGCTTCAGGAAACATAAGAGGAAGAGAAAAATCCTACTTGCTATTGATTTATGGTTGACCTACAGTCAATAAACTTACCAGACCAAATTTATCTTGTAGTAGTTTATTATGGGAGAGTTATCACATGAATTAAGACTGATAATTATTTAATTGGTAAATAGCCTCAAACTGAGAGACTAAATTTGTGTAGCCATAGCGTTTCACCAAAAGTCTGTTAATTCCAATGGAGAGCAAACTGAACCGCTGTCAGACTATTGCGTCAATTGCATTACTTTGCAGTTCTGTACCAAAAACGGAAGTAGGTCAACCACCAAACACCAGCTGATTTGTAGCTACGTGTGTCTAATGACAGCAACAAGCCATTTTTGACAGACCAATAATTTCACCTTTAACACTGGTTGCTGATTTGAGGCCCTGTTTACACAAGAACGCTCACGGGTAAAAACGTACAAATATTTTATCAGATGTGCCTTTTCAAGTTGCCCTAGCAGTTCTGATAAACATACAAGTCTTTTCAGCAGTTGTACAAAATGCAAATTTGTCAGCTTTTGTTGTTCACGTCGCCATGTTGTGTTTTGGTTTTGCGCTACTAGGGAGAGAAGTAGAAGGCTGTATGCAGGCACACTTGTCTAAACTCTGAATAAAATTGATAACGCAACCCACTTTTGCGTTCTCTTCAGATCGTTTCCGTGTAAACATGGCCTTATTCTATGTCTGGCCCATAATGGAAAGGAAATAATTTAATTTATATGCTGGTTTGATCACTGAATATGAATCTACAATGAAGCAGAAGAAAATTTAAACATGTCATGTGACTACTGCTGTGGAAAGTATATTTGGGATTAAAATCACAGAACACCTACACTTGTCTCAGTACAGATAGAAATTAATCTTGCACAATTATTCCTCGTGATGCAGCACATGGATTGTAATGATTGCATTCTTACATTTTGCGCATAATAGTTTGTGCTCATTGCAATTCCTGCATAGCATAGGAAATCATTTTCCCAGCTAAAAAATGTCCCCAAATAAATTTAAAACCACTTTCTCTGGATCAAAATCTAGAGAATATCCCAAAAGAAATCTTACAGTAAAAAGTATCAACCATCAAGCCCTCAAGATTAAGATTTGTCAGAAATACTAATCTGCTCACTATGACACTGATCACTTCAACTGCAGTAACTATTACGCTAACATCTAATGCATGATGTAAAGACAAACACTATCAAACCAGTTTCAAACATCTTTATTTGGAGTTTCAGTCATTTTTGTTGTAGGTTCTTTAGAAAAGTTTAATTTAGAGTCAATCTCCAAATTCTTTGGTAGTACTGCAGTATCTTTCTCATCATTGGAGTTGAGGTCACTGTCACTGGAAGTTACAGACAAAAGGTCATGTGTTGAGAGATCTGTATTAGCACCACTTTTATTCTCTTCAAGTGTACCGCTGCTTACAAATTGCTCTGTTGGGATCGCCGCAGAAGTCTCATTTTCCAATTCTAAAAACAAATTGTTAGTTGAAGTTAGGAGCAAGTTAGTGTGACACCACAAAAAGCAGATCATATCCTTGCACAAACTTATGCTGTAATTCTACTGGTTTCTAACAAGGTGGTTCTCTAAGCATGCTGCTCTGGGACCGATGTAGAAAAACTGACACCAGGTCAATGCAACCAACTACCAGGTAGGATAGACAACCAACTATACTGGTCCCCAGCTAGAGTTGCAAACCAGTGCTACAACTACCCATTTTCATACATACCCTTTCCATGAGGTCCAATCTGGAATTCTTCCACACCAGCGAAACGATTGTTATCCTTATGAATCAGGCTCTCAGTCTTTAAGGATATCGCTGTTGCAATAGGCTCTGGGGTAGGGGACAAGTTTATATTTGGGGTGGGCTGTGGGTCTAAGAACATAACTTAGTTCGCACAGAGCCTACACAATCATGCATCCAAACAAATGCATTTACCTCTTTGAGCCATTAAATATTTGTGACCGCTGTATCCATCGTATGTGGCAGAACTAACAAAGCCTTGCTTGTTGTTGGCACCAACCCACAGGCCTACAGGACTAACCTCATTTTTGGTTAAGGCATAAAGTCCTGGAATGACAGTAATGCAACATAATATATATAGTCAAGGTATCAAAAATTAACATTCCCTAATAAGTGCACTAGTTTTTTACCAGCATCATGCTCTACATATAGGGCACTAGAATACATTATCATGCCAATTTTGAAGCAGTTCAAGTACCAATCTTTTTGTCCATTCCAGTCTTCCAACGACTGCCAGGTGATATGGGTCTCCCTTCCCCTGTAATTGAGGGGAAGCCAGGCACATGGATACCTTCCCTCATCCGTTGAGTTACAGACTCACTCTTTGATTTGGTTGCCAAGACTTTAATAGGACCCAAGGTAGTTCTCTCTTCCCATACTAAAAGAGCACATTTCTCATTAAACATTAACACCATGGGTGAGTTCCTACAGATTCCACAAAACAGATTTTCCATTAAATTCTCTGAATAAGTTGAAAATCTTTTCAACTTCAGAAAAGACCTTGTTGGTCCAGATCAAATACTGAAGTATTATAATTCAGCTGTTAGTGATTATTGCTCAGTGGAAGACTGAATGTCCTTCCTTAACTGTTATCGATTTAATGCAGAATGAGATTAAGGTGAATACCTTGCTTGGCCTTCAGCCCACTCCAATAGCCACCAGAGGCTGGGTGTTTGCTTTGGTAGCCATGATGTCCAGGTCTGCTTACACCTGGTTTTGGACTGAGGGGATGTTGCGCCTGATCAATCACCGTTGGGCTCGGACAACGGCTACACAGCAAATCGTTTTCGTCAGCAGATCTCCATCTGACATGTATGAAAGATGTACACATGAATCAAGATGACACTGTCAATAAATTATTATTCAAGTGAATCTCATTTCCTAATTTGTTTGGGAAGTAATAACTGTCTAAATTGTCAATTTGACAATTTGAAAATGTATCAAATGGGAAAACGGTCTGATCTTACACACCTTCCATCAATGAAAGAGCATGCCTTTTTGCTAGGCTCTGCATGGTCCGTTACAGGAACTGCCAGAACATGGCATGAGATGTACAGCTAGAGAAGAGTGAGTAAAACAGACTAACATTACTGTAGCATCATCTGCCAATTACAGTCATGTCCTCTACAGTATCCCCAAAGTCAATTTGGCCCTCACCTCATCCATTTTCTCCTGTTTGAACCGGAAAGCGTCGATGTGAAACTGGAGCTTGTCGTCTTCAATCCTATGTACAAAACTGGAGTGGGAACCAGGAACCAGGGAGTCCATCAAGCACCTGGAATAGAAATCAGGATCAATACACTCCACATACTGGCATATGAAAAGAACATGGTAAATTGGCTGCATTTACAAGAGCCCAAATTCAGATTTGCCCCTGACCAATCAGTATTTACTGATCTGATATTCAAAGGATGATTTAGTAGAAAATATAAAAGTGTTAGGCCACATATCAACAAATGATAGTATTCATTCATGCAATTCCTTAGTAAGGTACTTAGTTGAGGCTGGTGGGTGGTATACTGTACATCTTCTACATGTAGAAAGGTGTCATTTCTAGAACATTTTGGCACTTACCCATCATTCTCAATGATGACATATCTGGGAACAGATTTCGCATCAGGTTCTACAGTGGCCACGCAGCTGCTTACAAATACTCTGAGTTTGGTGTGGTGAGCAATGTGAACGGATGCTTCAATGCTGATCGATTCCCCCAGGAAGAAAACTGGAGAACCCCTCTCAAAGAGACCGTCACCTAGACACAATGTTGGCCATTAAACAATAGTGTTTCTGACTAGGCTGGTTCCAGAATATTTTGCCTTGTAAAAGACACACTGAAAATGACCATAGGATTTATCAAGACACTGAACTGAAACTTTGCAATTGCTGGTGTTACAATGTACAGTCAAAACACCCACTGGTCATGAGTTTCAAGGAGAATTGCAGGGCATCTTCTGACAACACAGAGGTGGTGAAGGGTGCCCAGGTTGGCTGGAGTGAACCACTGTCTAAACTGTACTTCCTGAAATAAAAAAACAAAACAATTGGTACAACAAAGTAATATTATAAAATAATAGGATCAAAGTGTTCAAACTCACCTCTCATAATGGCATTCAATTGGGATTACAGCACTGTCCATCCGAAGAACTCCATCTGCACTCTCTCTGGGTGTGTACCTAAGGAGGTTTGTGTAGATCAAAGAGTCTTGATTCATCTGTGGATTCACAAGGGAGAGTAAGGTAATGGTCATCACCACAACATAAAAATAAAAGAAAAACATTGACCATAATTACCAAAATCTTGGTTCCACAGTCAGACAGCTCTGCATATATTCTGTACTCATCTCCTTCTGGTGATGCTGTAGCTCTACAACGCTCATGGTTTTGGTAGTGTTCAATGCCGAGGTGCAGTTCATCTACCTCAATGGGCATGCCGAGTTCAAATATGTCTGCTTTCACAGCAATCTCAATGTAGTCTGAATGGCATGTCACAGTGACCGTTTTCACTTGCACTGTTCTGAAAACTGCTTTTTGTTGGTCTGGTGAAAGATGCTGTTTAAAGTGCAGTCGGTTGCCTAGCTGTGCTTTCCAGCTTGGAAGTTGTCGATGCAACGTTTCAGTGCTGTAAGTATACGAAAAAGCAGGAGAAATAATGTTTTCAATAAGTAAAAACAAAACCAGTTGCTTTATCATAACCCTTGCAGAACATTCCATTTTCAAGACAAAATATTATCGCAATGCTGGAGATAAGAGGACAGTGTGCCTCTGTACGCAGCTAGCAAAATGTGGTAGCTTTTAACAACCAACCAAGCTGAACACCTGGGCTACATTAAGCTGTTATTGAACCTTGCCTCTGATTGGTCAAGATATTTAGTGTGATGCCAGATTGGTGGGGTGTTTCTTTCTTCACTTTTCACTAACCATGTAATGAGTATTTTATGTTTGATTTATTCATCATAAAATTGAAGTGCTGTTTTGCTACATGAGGCCTATTTGATCATAACAGAAGTTTCATTGTGCTTACAAATATATTGATATTATAGGACATGAAACAACTTTAAAAACTATATATTTGAATTGTCCATATATTTAAATTGTTTGTCAGTGGAGGCTGGTGAACCTTAATTGAGGAGGATATTAATGTCTGGACTAAAAAATAAATGAAATGGAGATAAACAAATTAAAAGTCCTTGTGAGATACCATTCCATTTCCTCCATTTCCACTATTAACGAAGATTGAGTCCATCTTTCTCAATTGTATTTTACAGGTTTCCACTGCTGGTCAATTCCCTGGAAAGGGCAATTTATTACAATAAAAAAACGTATTTCAACCCTTAAAGGTGCTATTAGCAGTATTTGAGCCATAACGTAGTAACATTTAAAAACTTTGAAATATTTGATTATGATTAAAATAATGATTCCCTACACTATGCAATGCTCTGTTACACACAAAATTACATGTTAAAATTATAAATTTATATCATAGATGGAACGACATGTGCTCATTGACAAATTTCACTGCAAACACACAAGCACAACTCATCGTGCTACTTGCTCATTGCCCTATACTGTCTCAGAGTAGGCTTGCTGCCCTTGCCCCATTTATTTATTTGTTTCAAGTGAGTAAGGTTTTTATGGAGTTTGCAATGAAACACATTCTGTTTTGCAAATTTGAATTTAAGTACTTGGCCAAAAACACAAAGCATAAAAATACACATTGCTTGACCCAGCAAAGCATACCCAAACCATGACACTGCTATCACCATACTTGACAGTTGGCATGAGGTTCTTAATGTGCAGTGTTTGGTTTCGGTAGACATAACAGGGCCCATGTTTTCCTCATATTTGCTCATAGAACTTTTAGTTATTCTCAGTTTTGAATCATCCAATTAAATGATTTCTGCCTTGAAGGCAGATCTGCCTGGAGAACACTTTTCAATATCTAAAACTCATGTGAGCTGTTTTCCCAAAATATACTTTTTTCACAAGCAACAATATTTTAGAACATCACATAATTTACTCTGTCACCTACAACTCTTTATTTTTTCTACTTTTTCTATCTGCTAAATCCTTCTCCATTTGGTCTCCTTGTTCTGCCTCTTTAACCCTAATCATCTTCTCTCCATCATGTCTCTCCCTGTTCCCTTTCCTCCAGCGCCATCCTCCCCTCCCACATTATGAGTTACGGATATCTCACTGAACAGGACTGTAGGCAGCTGAGCAAACATGGTGGACAGAAAAACTTCCAGGCCCTGTCATCTTTTCATTCCCTATTCATTACATTCTCTTCTGCTGTATTTGCTAATAAAGCCACGTTGCATTTCTTTTTGCCTCTGTATGGAGATGAGTTTGCCTACAAGACAAGGTTGGCAAATTGGACCAAATGAGAGGGAGAGAGTGTTAAAAAAAGTGTTGGATAATGACACAAAGAATACTTTTTCTGTTTTAAGTGATTTTTTTTTAAACATACTTAAGAAAATTATATTTCAAGATTTTTTTAATATATTGTAGAACATGCCAGTACCATGACACTGGCATATTTGTCACTGGTGTTACCATCACTGGTGGTACTATTCCTATTGAGAAGACAACACTAATGGTTTTTCACAAAATAATTATATATTATTATATTATTCAGTGTTCAAAAAATCTGAAGCTTTAGAGAAAAATTCTATCAATCAAATTGATTTATAAAGCCCTTTTTACAACAGCAGTTGTCACAAAGTGCTTTGACAGACACCCGCCTCGAGACCCCCAAAAGCAAGCAACACAAGTGATGCACAGTGGCTAGGAAAAACTCCCTAGTAGGTGGGACCTGGGAAGAAACCTAGAGATAGGCCAGACTCAAGAGGGTTGCCTGTCATCTTATGGCTGTACCGGGTGGGGGATCTGAAGATACACAGCCCATTGTAATAAGGTCACTTTGTTTATCAGTGTTCAATTATTGTCGAACAATGAAGATATGATGGATGGGCTGTGACCATAGACTTTATGTAGCATCAATACAGTTTGGTGGTCTTGTGAAGGAAGAACGTAAAGCCGCCTGGAGATAAAAGCTGGCGTCACTAGGTGGAAACGTAATCATCAACTGCAGTGACATGGGATCTAGCACAGCAGCGGGTTGGGCACAGGGCAGGGACAGGGAGGAGTCATCAGGCCACATGGTCCTGTCACATGTTCCTAGGGTTTGGGTCCTCCTAGGATGAACATGACATCAGGAACATTAGAGTGGGCATACCTTGGGTCTAGTACCTTGATACAGCTCTGACCCCAAAATGAATATATAATCTGCCTCTGGGGACAGAAAAACCCTAGTCCACCGGCACATAAACTATTGCAGCATGATAAAAATAATACAACATTTAGTATATAGTAGGTATATACACATTCATTTATATCATTTATATTTTGCACTTGATTCATTTAACTGTTACAGTGATAAAGTATATTATCTATGTAATGACTAGGCCTTTCAGTAGTAAATAAAAATACCAATGAATTTGTCCCCATAAAATAATCCCAAATCAGCTGTCAATATGAAACAAAAATAATACCTTTTCATTTTAACTGTTAGATTTCTTTTATTTATGCCATTTTTATTTTTTTTATGTCCAAATGCTTTTTGGTTACTTATTATAACGAATGATACATTACCTACAAATTGTATTATGCCTAAAATATTAAAACATTATGGTAGTTCACATAGGCACACCCCTATTTTCCCCAGATACCTGCTCTATTTAGGAGGGAGGGGGCGCAAAGTACGGCCTGCCAGACTCAGCAGCGGCTTTCGGCAGCATCCAGTCTGGTAGGTCAGATAAGAGTTGATGTGTTGGTGGAACTGATGGTGTTGTTGTTGGGGTTAGAGAGGATGGGGTGGTGGTTAGGTTTTGTTGGATGCCAGCTCATGTGGGGGTGAAGGGTAACGCAGTGGCAGATAGGTTGGCTAAGATTGCATGTAGGCAGAGATGGGCATAAATACAGTAATAGATTACTTTTCTGGGTTATTTACAACTTTTGGGAAGTTCCTCAGTACGACCATAATGACCAGGTAAAAGAAGTTCATAACTTACCAGTGAGGTATGAAAAACGAAAACCTTCAATTGGAACAATAGGAAACATTCTAGAATTACAGAACTTCATTTACCTGGTCATTAGTGTCTTACTGAGGAACTTCCCAAAAGTTGTGAACTTAGCCCAAACCAGAAAAGTTATCTATTACTGTATTTATGCCCATCTCTGCATGTAGGAAGAAGGTGAGTGTGGAGGTACCGTTGAGCCAGGTGGAAGTTAAATCTTTGATACAGGACAGGGGACTGGACTTGTGGCAGGGAAAGTGGGATGGAAGCTGGAATGGGAGGGGTATTATGAGGTGCAGCGGACAGTGAGGGTAGAGACAGGGACTATGGGCCGTAAGAGAGAAGAGGTGATGTGTTGTAGGTTGAGGTTAGGGGACACAGGGTTGAATTCATCTGTGTGATGGGTGTGTAGTGGAGGAAACGGTGCAACATGTGTTATTGTATTGTGGGAAGTATGATGTTGAGAGGGAAATATTGTATGTGAAGGTTATGGGGGAGGGTAGGAAGTAGGAGATGGGGGAGATGTTGGGGGGTGGGAAGGGAAGTGGGGTGGAGTGGTGTCGGGGGCTGTATTTAAATTTCTTAGGGTGACAGGTTTAGGTAGGAGAATTTAAATTGGGTGGGCCGTGACCGGCCTCACACTCCGGTACAGTAGGTGGCAGTATTTGCATCTTTTAAGTCGTTTGCAATCTGCCATAATTCAAAGAAGAAGAAGTACATCCCGCAGACCGGAAACGGCTCGCTGGGCCATTTGATCCGGCCTGTGAGAGATTAAAAAAATTCATTATGTCATTATATATTGAAAAACTATTTTTGACTCAAATGACTTTCCATATGTCCTTGTCCTGTTGCCTTGATTCGCAGGTGTCTGCGAGTATGCTAAATGAATGAAAGTCAAACAAGGAAATTAACAGTTATTTTTATAGGCTACAGACTGTTACTAATTACTGTTACTACTGCAGAGTTTCACAACTATCCTGCGCGCCAATGTAGCCAAATGTATAAAGCTCTCAGTTGAAACACGGCACTGTTTTTTTGCTGCATAGATTTCATTAAGAGCATGCTAGTTGTGCAATTCGAACCCAAAAAGTTTGCAGAGCTAAGGCGAAAGTCCCTTTTTTGCTACCTTGTTTTTAAAGATAGGCTACCTGGCTTTTTCAATCAGTCTGTTGCGCTGCTGTGTTGTTAACCTTTTTACTAGTGTTTGGCTAACAAACATTCATTGCCTTTCTTCTAGCAGCAAAATACGCTGGCAGCCCGCAGGATTGTATTTTTCAAAATAAAGGCCAATGTTGGAATGACTTGAAATGTGTTAAATTTCAATGTGGCTTTTATTTTGAAAAGGAAACTCTGAGTTAGTGCTGCCAGCCTTATATCCTGCTGCTAAAAGAACAGCAATGACGGTTTTTTTGACCATTGCAAATTTTTACCCTTTTTTGTCTCCCTGTCAGGCCCGGATTTAGAAATGAAGCACTGGTTACAAGAAAATAACAGGTTATTAATCAAATGCACTTAATACTTGTTTTAGAATTTAGATGATTTTTAACAGCGCTGAATGTTATGTCAAGTCAAAGTTGTTTATTTGTCATATGCATCGGATAACATCACATCATCCTATGCAGAGAAATTCTTTTGACAAGGCTCGACATATCTACACAGAGGGCTTAAAAAGGTTATATACAATATAAAGAATTTTTAAAACGATAATAATAATAATAACAAAATACACTATGTACTGAGCAGTGGTCCGGAGAGTGTACGACAGCAGAAGTAATAAATATTATAAAATATGGCATGGAAAATTACTTTTAAAGGTGTATTGTATTCTGCTACATCAGATGTAGAGTGGATAAAGTGACCAGAGAATGTCAGGGCTCAAGAAATGATTTGTGATTTGTGATCAATGTTCCATGTTTAGCAGCCGAATGGCCTGCGGAAAGAAACTGTTTTTTAATCTGGTAGTCCGTGCCTTGATGCTCCGGTAACGTCTACCAGATGGCAGCAGTGAGAAAAGGTCACGGCCTGGATGGCTGTGCTCTCTTAGAATGTTCTGTGTTTTCCAGACTTCTGCTGTCATATACACCATGTCATAATGAGTGATTTTCCTCGCTTGTCATATAGAGATTTTTTTGGTTGTGAGCTTAGGTAGAAATGTGGGTTCTAACACTAGTTAGATCAATTATTGTGTATACTTATGCAAGGCACTGTAGCTAGTACCCTACATTGTGATATGTAATCCCATTCAAAGCACTGGTAATCCAGATGTAATAATATCTGTTGTTGTTTCTTAAAAAAAACGGAACAAAAGTAATATGGATTACCTGAGCCTGAATAGAAAAACATGGGATTCATAAAGCCGGATAATTCTGATCCAGATTACACTTTCAGAAAGTCGGTTCATGAGCAGTCTGGTTGTGTTGATGCTTCGTCCTTTCTTGTAGCATTGTAGCTAGGCATTAGGCATGTTAAGGGAATGAATGTGACAGATTTAGGAAATAAAATGTAAGTTTTATTTTTTTCCCTGTCTGGAAAAAGGGTTACGGTTAGTTCAAATAAACAAGGAAGCAAAAGGCAACCGACCATATACTCAACCACCAAGAGTCGAATGGCAAAAGATCAATACATGTAGTTCTCGCTCCTCCCACTCCTTCTTACACAGTGCTCTTCTTCGACAACCTAGTTCAGCCCATAGATATCCATTATAAAGCCTTTATAATGGATATCTATGGTTCAGCCACCCTCCAGCTGTGCACGGGTGTGAAATTCTGTCCATCCTATAGGCTAATGACCTAGCGTTTTAATTTAGCCGGAATCACACTAGGCAAATCCTTACTTCACCGCTCGCTTGCCGACACTCGTAACAGGCGTCAACTAAATGTTTCCTGATTGTAACATCCAGGTTAGAGAAAGCAGGAAAAAAAGGAACTCACAGCCAGAACTAGCCGATTGACGAACACATCCATCTAATCCTTACAGATGTATAGTGTAAAATATATTAACGATTTGTTTGTAAATTTGAAATTATAATTAAATCATTGTGTGCACAATATTTTCAATAAAAATAACTTCTGAAAACGTATACTATTACAGATGCGAATGTGCTAGACTTTAAATCACACTGTCATATTATTCAATTTAACATGTTTGAGGACCTTCGATGGCAAAACAAAATGGCGGATTTTCAGAAAAAGGGGTCAGAGCTGCGGACCATAAAGCAGTTAAAATAAATATACTAATGAATATACATTGTCATTAGTTAGGCTGGCAAACGCGCCACTGTCAAACAACTGAATAGTATTTGTTTCTTTTTTATTAGTTATAACTTTTTATTTTTGCTGTTTAACGGTCGTCTTGGTAACTTTACAAAGGTAGGAGCTCTAGCTAATCAACTTGGCTGGCTAGCTTTAGCTACTGTAACGTTAGCCGGATAATACATCACCAAGCCACCGATTTGTTTGACTTGCTGTTTATTCTATTTTAAATATTTGGCACATATTTAAATAGCAGGATTCATTGCGTGTGTTGCTTTTTGTTCTGATATTTAGGCTAACTAGCTAATACCTTCAACCCGGGTAGACATTGGCTAAGTGTCCTGGTTGTTCTGTCGGTAACTATGCTAACTAACCTACAACGTTACTATCGGTTGCTTTATGATTAATAACATTAAAATAAATGTGACTCCATCGGCTGGTTTTCGTACTGTATGTAAAATAGAACATAATTCGCGTCAAGCTTTTCCTCATACAGACAAAATGAGAGAAGTCCAGCTGATAGCAGATAGGTGGTAGACCTGTGCCGCCTTCAACGAGAGTTGAAATGTTGTGTGTTTAGTGACGTTACACAGAGTGAGAAAGCTGGCCAGTGATGGTCAGACAACTGATCTGTTTTGCACCTCTAATCATTAAAGGAAAACCTTAGAGTATATATAGTGACTTTCTGGTTTCAGATGCATACTTTGTGTTAATTTGAAGATGAGTAGTTTTGGAATGAATCAGAAAATCATGTTGCCTTTGCAAGAAACATTTGGAAGGTGTTGCAGAGAGCTTATAATGTAAAAGTTGCTTGACATTCCACTTTTACCTTTTATTAATCTGTCGGTTCAGCAGCCAACATGGCGGAGGAGAGGAGGCCAAAGCAGTGCACTGTGGTTCTGCCTACTGAGTCTATGAAGGCTATGGCAGAGTCCATAGGTGTGGGCCAGCTACAGGAGGAAAGCTATGCTGCCCTTAGCGAGGAGGTCAGCTACAGAATAAAAGAAATTGCCCAGGTAAGAACCATATCTAGTTCAGCCAGACACTTTTGCTAAATGTTTTTCAACAGAAAAAAATGGATGAGTGATATCTGGCCACGGGCTATGTCAGTGCAGTTGAACCCACTGGGTAATTATGTTGTTTTGAAAGGCAATCTTTTGCTTGTTTCATTCCCTAACCCTTCTCTTTGTTTTCTAGGATGCGTTAAAGTTCATGCATCATGGGAAGAGACGGAAACTGATGACCAGCGACATAGATCATGCTCTTAAAATAAAAAATGTTGAGGTGAGGGAGTCAAGACTGTAACACACGGCACCTGATGAATTCTATTGTCTTGTTTGAAAATAAATATTTCAAAGAGCAAAAAAGGCCTCTTAACATTGCAGTTATCAAATCCACAGTTTTGATGCAAAACTCTTCTTTTTCCATTTTGACAGCTTTTCTATTACAATATTTTTTTCAATTAAACTAATTAAACTATTTGAAGGCCCTCATTGAAACAATACTCAATTAGAAATTACTAAAATTTTTCTTGTGCAAGTTCAGTGTATTCCTGTTGGTTTATAAGCTGTCTTCTCTCTTTTCCACAGCCCCTCTATGGCTTTCAGTCACAGGAGTTCATCCCGTTCCGCTTTGCCAGTGGCGGTGGCAGAGAACTTCACTTCTATGAGGAAAAAGAGGTGGACCTCAGTGACATCATCAACACTCCACTTCCTAGAGTACCGCTTGATGTTTCGCTAAAAGGTATTTTTTATTATTTATTTATCAGCACAGGCTTACAAATTAAATTAGTGCAAAAAGTAAAAAGGTTGTATTTTTTGTTGATTGTATTTTGTTGAAAGCGATTTACTTGCACCATGTTATTCACACATCCTATGACAGCATTTTTATTAAAAAAGTGTTTGAGGTAAACTTGCCTGGTAGAGGTTGCACTTGCAAGTGCATCTGGCACCCAGTTGTAGTGAGCAGAATAGATTAGGAGGTAAAAACTATCCAAGGGACACAGTTAGGGTATGGGCTGCAAAACTTGGTTTTATCCAGGGAATAACCAAAATAATAAATAAAATCAGATGCCAGCTTAATGCCATTAGCCTGTTTGAAAGGGTTGACATTATTAAGAGAAATACATTTTTAATTTTACAAAAAGGAATGTATCATTTTAAAGTAAAATGTATTAACAACTGTTACATTTGTAAGTGGAAAACAGATATATAGCTAAAAACCAGTGTTGTTTCTTTAGTACAACCTTTTTACTGTAACTCTTGTTCTGGTCCTTCAGCTCACTGGTTAAGTATTGAAGGCGTCCAGCCTGCTATACCAGAGAACCCACCCCCAGGTGAGGCTTGCAGTCTGAGCCTGTTTGTGTTCATCTCTCTGTCCCCATCTTTTCACAATGTTCTTACATGAGAGAAGTGAAACAACCACATTTGCAGTATATTTCCACTTTGTATTGACCGTTTCCCCTCAGCCCCCAAAGAGCAGCAGAAGGCTGAATCTACAGAGCCCCTGAAGGTGGTGAAGCCTGGTCAGGAGGAGGAGGGCTCCATCCAGAAGGGAGCCACATCTGCAGAGGCTAAAGGTGGGCGTGTGTCTGTACTGTCTCACCCTCTGACTGGTAATAGGGTACTGTCTCACCCTCTGACTGGCAATAGGGTAGGCCTTCTAAACACTAGATGTGTACAGCTAGCACAAATTAAATTGTTATCAAAAATGTTGAAAACCATTTTCTTTTTTTTTATGGGATTAAACTAACACCTCTGATATTGATAATATTCTAAAGTATAAATGTCTACTTCTCTTAGGCATAGACTACATGCATTATTAGGTCAGCTCAACTATCTTCACATTGGAACACAAAAAATACACTTGTTGTAAAACAAAGGCTGTATATACTCACACTATGATTAAAACCATTTCATGAATATTCTTTCCTTCATATCTCTGATTATGAATTGCTTCATTGTTTCAGTTCACAACTTGACTTGAGCTGTCAATAAAAGTGGTTCCTAAGTTGATTAATACATCTTTCTCTGTATTTCCTCCCCACTTGTAGGTAAAAAGGAGGGTCTGATAAGGATGAAGCCCCGCAGCACTCATGAGCTGTCAGTGGAACAGCAGCTCTACTACAAGGAGATTACAGAGGCCTGTGTGGGATCCTGTGAGGCCAAGAGAGCTGTAAGTCAACAATGTGTGTCTGTCCCATCTATGTATGCTTGTAGAAATGTAGATTGCCCATTAATTTCATGAATGATTATTTTTGTTTTAATATTTGAGATTTTATCATTGCAGTTTTTTTCCTTGAACTTTTTTGTAGTTTTGAGATTCATGACACACGTCTCCCGTTTTAGACAGATTCACGTGTTTGGCAAACTGTTTGAATTTGACCAATGCCACTACACTGACAGAAAGAGCAGAGGTGACATGATTGAAGACAGTTATTGCTAATGAAGACACATTACTTTCAGCACTAGTATTGTGTGGTGAGCTTTTAGCGCCTATGTGTAATCTTTAATATAGCAATAACCAACATAGTGACCATGGATAGGGGTGGCTAGCCATTTTCAAAGGTCATGGGGGGACACAGCTCTGCTGCTTATGCTTCTGGCCTGACCGTTTCCTTAACTCTCTTGAAATGTATCAACATATTTTTCATACTTGTATACACAATTCAGCTTTTAGCTGCCATGTTTACAAAAGACTGTGTGTTGGTTTGTTCTTTCATCAGTCTATTATTTTTCTTACCAGTATGCTCCTCTTATTGTCTTCAGGAGGCTCTACAGAGTATTGCTACAGACCCTGGGCTCTACCAAATGCTCCCCAGATTCAGCACTTTTATCTCTGAAGGGGTAAGCTTTAACCCTCTCTTACCTGCCATATACCCTACAGAATGTTTTGCTGGGTTGAGTTTAAATATGTTTAAATTATTTTCTAATAAAAAAAATCTAAAATGTGTCTTGTTTTTACTTCAGGTAATTTTTCCCTGCTTCATTTGGTTTTGTAAAGAAAATATTTGTTGCCTTTTATTTTACTGGCTTTTTATGATTGATTCTGCAGTTATGACACTGTCTAGACAGGCACAGTTGAGTTAAATAACAGGACATGCGCCCTTCAAAATGTGTTGTATATCTGTGCTGGCATTTACTATTAGAATTTGCTCAACCAGGAAGTCAGGCGATGGCTAACGTGACAAAGCTGGAGGGAAGGCCTGAGGAACAGAATGTGTAAGAGGCATGTCCCTCATTCAAAAAGAAAATAACTTTTCTGAATGTTTTATCATTCTATTGAATGCTGAAGAATCGTTAAGTTTGAGTGTTGCAGAGCTGTCCCCAACCAGACAATGTACACAGCTGGTGAATGGCACAGCTGAATTTTGTAGCCGTTCCCTAGTCCGCTGTGCCATCTGGGAATTCCTTTTGACTGTTAGATGCCTTCTAAACACCACTGGTGATGCGTAGTGCAGTAGGGATCATGACCCTGTGCCTTGTAGCCGGTTTTCATACTCATGCGTCTCTTCCTGTAGGTCCGTGTGAACGTGGTGCAGAATAACCTGGCCCTGCTAATCTACCTGATGAGGATGGTGAAGGCACTAATGGACAACCCCACCCTCTACCTGGAGAAATATGTAAGTGCTTCCATGATAAACAACTCCACACTTTCACATTATTAATAAAAAAATGTGAAAGATATACAGGTATACAGATATATACCGTATTTTAGCATATACTGTGTGCAGTGGTATGCATGTTATTACAAACTGCGCACCCCCCCTGCGCACTGTACCCGGTGGCGTGCTATACCTTTTTACACAAGGTAACTACAGTCATTATTTTTGTTCTGTAGTGTTGTTATAGACCCGCTATTCCCAAAGTGGGGTATGAAATAAATTGTGTTTCAACATGTATTTCAATACTATAAATAACAACATAATGTCAAATATCAAATAATTGGCAGCCAACCAGAAAAAATATAATTGTTGTAGAATTCAATCGGCCTGTAGCAGCGGCGACAGGGCTATCACCCCCACGAATATGCTCAGCTCCCTTCAATGGGTGACGTAGCTCCGCTTTTCTAAACTGCTGCGCCCAAACTGTATGCACATTTTGAATGTTGGCCAACTAACCCAACCAACCCTTTTTTTCTCTTGTCTGTAGTGCTTGAAAACGTGGTAACACTTTATTTAACGCCCATATGCATAATGCATTATAATGCATTGTACATGTACTCATAATGTAGTAATAATGCATTATAAGCATAGTTATAGACACTCATAAAGACTCATGAATACTCATAATCCTGTATACAAATATTCATAATGCATTATAAGTATAATCATAATCACTTATAATGTACAACAACATAGTGCTTTATACAGCGTTACAATGATCCTCTGCGTGAATCATTGCAGCACTTTTTCATTAATGCATTATTATCTCTTATGATGTGTTATAGTACACTTACAAGACACTATAAAGTAGTCTTTGGTTGCTTTAGGTAAAGTGATGAATTGCCTATGGCAGATATAATACATGTGTTGATTTTCGTATGCTTTAAGTGAAGTCAAACAATATGAAACGATGTGACATTCGGAAAGGATGTGACCGCCATTGTTAAAATACTAGAAAGATAGTACAAAGAAAGTACAAAGTTTAAAGAAAGATGGATTCAAAAGCGAAACATTGGTAGGTGGAGGAGACATTTAAATGCATCCATCAAATGCCATAATCTGCAATCTTGTCTGGGAACGAAACGTTATGAATACGGGCAGTCTTCTATGTAGGTGCAAGCCATTAATATGTTAACCCAAAAACGATCGAAAGATGATTTGCGCAAATTTAAATGACAGCAAGAGGGAAAATTCAAGATAAACATTTTTCATATAAACACATACATTTTGTCACAGAAGTTTTTCAAATGTATTTTTATAATTTAAATGGACGGCAAACGGTTGTTATATAAATGTGTTATTCAGGTTCTTTAATAAAGCAGAGTAAGAAAAAATAACAGCTTTTTGTTATGATTTTATTTGATTGACTTCACTTAAAGCATAAAAAAACCACCACATTATTAGTATTATATCTGCCATAGGCATTTTATCACTTTACCAAAGATTACTTCATAGTGTCTTATAAGTGTGCTATAACACATCATAAGAGATAAAGTGCTGCAATGATTCATGCAGAGGATCATTGTAACGCTGTATAAAGCACTATGTTGTTGTGCATTAAGTGATAAGTGACACATAAGTGATTATGATTATACTTTTGCATTATGAATATTTGTATACAGGATTATGAGTATTCATGAGTCTTTGAGTGTCTATAACTATGCTTATAATGCATTACTACTACATTATGAGTACATGTATAATGCTTTATAATGCGTTATGCATATGGGCGTTAAATAAAGTGTTACCGAAAACATATTTAAGAAACAGTATGAGAGATACTCAAAACAGTAATTATGTGCAGTTCGATTTGTCATCATGACTCCTTTTATTTTTTAACTTGTTCAGTTGTGTTATTTATTATCATTTTGTTATATGAACTCCTCCATCTCAATACTCAGACAACGATGTCTGTTTGTTTTACATTTTCTAAATTAAACATATCAAGCTGCTCCTGCATCATCAAAAAGACAGGTTTAATGTAATACTTGATGCAAGTTGCTATAATGAATGAATTAATATGCTCTTTATTTACTGTCCAATGTCCATGCAGGACACCAGGCGCATCACCAGATTTTCAAAACACTCTGGGCTCAGACAGACGACCTGGGGATGGGGGGATGTGTTTAATTACATTAGCTATATTTTGTGTGGGCTATTACATTATTTGTAGAATGAAATGAAGTGCATTTTTCTGATGACGAATGCTATTTATGTCAAGTCAAGTACAAAAAACGATTTGTTATTTCTATACCAAATTAAATTTATTAAATGTGACTGAAATGAATCCCGCGCTTGTTCTTAGTGTCAGTGCTGGTGCACAGTGTCTACGATTTGCCTATCAACATACCCCTTACCTGCGGGAAACATAAGCTACAATGAGGTTCATTAAATGTACGACACAATCCAAATTTCCGAGCTTGACAGAAGGTGCCATGTAGTGTAAAATGATGAGCGCATGATTATTACTGCTTCATAGGGATGGGACGGTATGAAAATTTCATATCACGATTATAGTGACCAAAGTTATCACGGTTATCAATATTATCACGGTTTTGGTCAAATGAGATGGAAATGTAAAAAAAACGGATACACACACACTGAAAACATTTCAACAAGTTTTATACTTGGAAATCAACAAACTACAAATACATTTAGCAGCTCTAAGCACTTT